>UCOH01007246.1:0-37502 GCA_900474275.1 Synergus japonicus
AATTGCAATTGCATCTGAAAAACATGTTTTTTAGATTCTTTAAGACCCTTACTACACTTCGTTGGAAACACTGCATGGCCAGCAAATTATGTCAAATGGCTAAAATTGATGGAATTACAAATAGAGACCTGGCTTTAACGCAATTTGGATTTTTTGGCTACATTCTAATTAACCCGAAGGAATTTGGATTTTTGAATGATCCCAATGAACAAGAAGCTTTAATACATTTTTGGAGAATAATTGGGCATTTGATAGGCATTCCAGATAAGTAAGCTGTTTTATTAATGATTTATTACATTAATTCCATTTAAAATCATGCAATGAGTTCTGCATAAGATTATTAAATTATACTATACGTTAATAGTATACAGTATTTTAAAATTGCATATTTTTAAATTGCATTTATAACAATTTTCTCAATACAGGTTGAACGTATGTCGAAAAAATCCAGTAGAAACAGTTCAACTTTGTGAATTAATTAAGAAGGAAGTGACGACTAAATATCTGATAGAAGATCCTCCCCATTTTCGAGAAATGGCATCTGTCATGCTAGAAGGAATAGCATGCATAGATTTTACTGTTAATGTGGAATCTTCATTGGCATTCTGTCATAAATTGCATGATGTTCCATGTAAGTTATTTATACTGCTTTTTTTTATTAATTTCTGTTGTAATAGATCCTTTTTTTAAGTACTTAAAGATGACTATGAAGTAATTATAGAGCAACTTAATTATTAGCAAATATGCCTTGCTTTTTCTACCTAAGATATAATCTCATTTGTTTTTAGATAAAAAGCTGAGTTTAGTGGCCTGGTTGAATCTGAAATATCATGAAATGATTTTCTCTTTATGTAGTAAGTTCACATTTCATATTATTTTACAAATTGAATATATGTTTCTATTATATATTTTAATTAATAATATATAATTGAAATTTATGTATTTTAAGAAACGCCAATTGTTGGTTTCTTCACGAAATCGTTCTACAATGTCCTGCTAAAGACAGTATTTTGGATTGTGGATGGATATCCTTTCATTGCATGGTTCAGATTTGGAAAAGCGGAATCACGATTTGTTCTTTATCCACATATTCCATCGACCTAATTTTTAAAGCCTCATTTATAACGATTTATATCTAAATTACATTCTCATCAGATAATGTATTATTTTTTATATATTCTTAAGATCAATTTCAATCACAATTTTACTTCAATAATGATTACTTTGATTTACGAGCGAAAATGAAGAATCTCACATTATAAATAAACTTGCAATAAAATAGGGAAATGTGTTATAGTATTTGTTATGACCTTATTTTCTTATCACATAGTTTATGACTTTCGCAACTGAACTAAATTACTTGACATTTGGCATGTTAAATGCAGAAATTTATTCTCTTTGGATATCAACTTATCTTTAACTTCTTTTAATTCAAAGAAATGTTTCTTTGATTTAGAAAACTTTTTTCTAAGTACCAAGGGATTTATCATAACTATGTTTATTTTATTATTAATAATCATAATTATTATTATCCTAGAATCCTTACTCATGTGAATTCAAGTTTTATTCATCAATAAGTTCATAAATCAAGTTTCATCAAATTCTGCATTACGAAAATTCAATCTAATCAAAGAATCTTTGATCTAATCATCTATCAAAAATTTTTAATCCACTGCAAGAATTTCATGGTTCTGTTCTCAACTAAAATCATCTTCGACTCGATTCAGAAACTCAACGTCAGATCGAGCTATGTGTCCAATTAAGTGCTTTCACAACCTATGAAATGTAATCAGCACTGATGCTAATTGATTTAAGACTTCGCTATTAGTTTGATTACTTAATCAATTAAAATACTATCAGAAATGCATACAAAGTAACAGAATATATAGAAATAACAGATCTTTGAATTACTCCTGAATCAAATCAGTAAGAAATTCTACTGGAAAATGAATGAAAATCCTTATACTGATTTAATTAATGGGACACTTCGCACTAAGTGGATTAGAATTCGAATTAGAAGCTGATTGGTGATGATTATTGTATGATGCTGTTTTATAGATGATGCTTTATTCAACTGATAAAATATTGTTTTTTTTTATATCTTGGGCAGTTTTTTAGCCATAAAAGATAGACATGACAATTTCTTAAAAAGGATGTTGCCTAAAGCACGCAGGTTCATTATATGCGAAATCGATTTGGTTTTTTGCGAGGCGATCGAAGCAAGGAGAGTCAAGCTCAGGATGGTAGGAATTTTTGTTTGGTTCGCGTGATCCTACCGACATCTTTGATTCGAGCTGGTTAGAAGCCGCCTCTTTTATATATGTATACGTATACATATATGTATCTACATATAGATATATAAATTCTTCTGTCCCGCAACTCTCCCTCGACCCTGTCGCTTCCTTCACGTTCAACTCCAGCTCGTTTCCCCTCATCATCCCTTCTCCATCGTAGCTCATCGGAGTAAAATTTCTCCTTGTTGAGAAGAGCGAGTGAGAAAGCTCAAATATGTATAGTAAGATGTCACTGCACTTTTCCAAATTTACTAAATAAATCTAGTAAATAATCAATTTTAACATGTTTGGGGTTGAAAATTAGCCGTAATAACCGGTCCAAAGTAACTCGTAATCCAAAACGAGGATTTCGAGCTCCACCTTAAACACATTTCATTAAATGTATCCGATATAAAGTTTCCCAGATGTCTCCATATAAGAAGCCGTCCTCGTCTTGGCAATAATAATAAATTGTAAATAAGTGTGCTGCAAGAGATGGAAATAAATCCAGTAATTAGAGCCGGCAAAACCAGTCTAATTATAAAAGCTCTTTTTAAATGAATCTGTAGCGAATAAACGTGAAAATTTTATTTTGCGAGTGTGAGAACCGCTTCTGGATCCGCCCTTGAAGAAACGAGCAGGCAAACTTGTCGGTGAACAAGGGACAGGATCTTGAGGGTAAAGGGGGGGATGAAAAAAATATACGTCGCAGAGGATACGATACGCTTCGAGATCGTACTGTCCATAGATACCCAACCTGTCTCGTAAACTCTATACGCGGGTTCGACGAACGTTTCTTGGGCGTCAATGTTCCTGAGAAACATTCCCAGTCAACATTTTACTGGAAATTAATCCTTGGTATGTAGACTTCATTATTAGATACGATGTCTATGTACACATATAATCCACAGCAATGGAAAGTTAATCAATAGCTTCTGGGCCAGGAGATATTTTTCACAGTAGCCAAGGTCTAATCAGAGCCAGATCTGGGCCAGACATATTAGACGAGGGATTGACGATTCATGAAGTAAGGTGTATGTATTATACGCCTAAAGTCTCTTAAAATCCTTTAAAACCATTCGAAGTCCCTTAAAATCGTCTTAAATCCAGAGTTACAAAAATGGTAAATAAACAAATTTTTTTAATGTTTCAGAAATCCGTAATTTTCATTTATTTACTGGTCAGCGTTTTCTGGGATTTTAGGAGAGTTTTGAGAATTTGAAAGAATTTGAAAGAGATTTTAATAAATGATTGGAAAGGATTTTAAGTGATTTTATTAAGGACTTTTTCACACTCAGAAAAATATTTTGTGCAAAAAAATATGTTTTGTTGGCTGAAATAAATTTTTGTTAGTTCAACAAAACGAGTTGTTAGTTCAGAAAAATGATTTATTGGTTTAACAAAACGTTTACTTGACCCAAAAATAATTTGGTGAGTCAACAAAAGAATTTTGTTGCACAAATACCAACAAAGTTATTTTGTAGTCTGAATCAAACCTTTTTCTCAGTGCAGGATTGAAAGGATTTTTTAAAAATTGGGATTTTCAGAAATATTGCGGATCTTGTGAAATTTTATGTGATTTTCAGGAATTTAAAGGATTTCGAGACATTTTAAGGACATGTGATACTTTACCATAAGAAAAAATTAGTTATACCAAATTATATATTCATAATAATAAATATTTTTAGTAAATAAGAATCAATAAAACTTCGTCTACATGAAATGAAGGTTTATTGACGTATTTGCTAAAAATATCTATTGTTATGAATGTATAATTGGTATAAATAATTAACTCTTGTGGTAAAGTATCACATGCCCTTAAGGGATTTTACCAGGTTTTCTGGGATTTTGAAGAGGTTTCATAGGATTTTAAAAAATTTTAAAGGATTTCACAAAGTTTTAGGATATGTTTTGAGATGTTAAGTAATTTTCAGGGATTTAACTATATTATGTTGGACAATAAGTAATTTTAAGGACATTTAAAAGCTTTCAAGGGATTTCATGGGATTTCACAGGTGATTTTAAAGATTTTAAAGTATTTCAAGTAATTTTTAAATATTCTAAGGGATTTCATTTGATTTCTTGTAAATTAGAATCAATTCCTTGAAATTTATTAAATTACATACTTAAAATATCTCGAAATCTTCTAAAATCTCTTGAAATTCCTTAAAGTCACTGAAAATCTGATGAAAACCCTTAAAATGTCTTGAAATCTTTTAGCATCTATAAAAATCTTTGAAAATGCTTCAATTCTCTTGAAATCTCTTAAAATTCTGTACACTTCCTTAAAATAAAATGAAATTCTCTAAAATCACTAAAATCTCTATTCAGTCCCTTGAAATTCCTTTGTCACTTAAAAACTCTTAAAATCCCGGGTAGCTACGGATAAATATCTGCTATATTAAATAAATGAAAGTAAAAAAAGTTTTTCTTTGAACTCTTATTGATATTCTTAATCTAATAAATATAAAAAATATAAAAATTTAAAAACTTCATCAGATTAGACGTCTGAAAATTCAATCCAATTAAATTATCCATATTCAATTACTAATTACATAGAAGAAATTGTAATTATCCTCGGAATAATTAATAATATATTAATTATTACAAAAGAAAAATGGAAATTATATTTAAAAGAATTAATAATTACAGATAAAAATTATAACTATGCTGTTAGCAATACTTTAATTAATTGTCAGTACAATTACAATTTTTTGGTGTAATTATTAATTACTTTAGTAATATGACTACATATGTTAATTAATTATTCTGAAAAATCTTGAAAAATGTGATCGAAAATATTCTCTAAAATTGCTGGGGCCCCAATTTCCGCAAACTCTCCGGAATTTTCCTAAATATTTGTCAGGGAAAATTCCCGAAACGCTCTTGAAGGGGTAAAGGAGGTGTAAATAATGTCCAAACAGAAGTTACATTTCCCGAAAATTTTGCAATACAATCGATCGCTTTATAGTTATAAACCCATTAACATTAGATATTGATTCAAATTTTCCACGTTTGCTAATTTTTTATCCATGTTTTCCGTTAATTATCATTATCTAAAAAGAAAATAAGGTTTCAGTCAACTCTGGTGGTTCATTGATTCTCTGGTGTCTCTCATTTTCCATCTCCATCCTGCACTTTTTTACTTTTTTTCTTCTCCTCGCTATATAGCGGACTCTTCTCTAGATGGAAAACGTCCAATCCGTAAACTTATAACGAACGTGCGATACATTACGATCGTTCGAATTATATTTGTCGAGTGTCCTCGAGGACGCAGAACGCAGGACACATCGTCGTCTGGTGTAGGCAAAAAGGCGTAGCCATCCAGTTTGTGTCATCTATATGTATATAGTATTATATGTTCAGAAACGACACTCATTTTGAAAACGATTCAAGAATTCAAGTAGAAAAAAATGTATTCTTTTGAATCAATTTCATTCCGGAATTTGGGATTTGTATCCGAAGCTAACGAACTAATCCGAAGTCATGGAAAGGATTTCAATCCGCATGAATCCGATCAAATCCAAAATCGAAGCAAGGATTCCAATCTAAAGTTCAGTAACATATTTGCACTTACATTTTTTTAAATACAAGAATTCTTTTTCAATATTATATAATTTATTATATTTTATTTCTCTAATCTCTTAAAACCTATGTTAAACTTTGTGAAAATCTCTAAAAATTCTAAGAAACCTTTGAAAACCGGTGAAATCGCTTAAAATTCCTAGAAACCTTTTGAAATTCCATGAAAAACTTTAAAATCTCTTTATAGATTTTATATCCCTTAAAAATATTACATAGAAATCTTATCAAATTCCATGAAATCTTTTAAAATTCTCACAAAATCATTAAAATATCAGAAAAATCTCTCGAAATCACTTTAAATTATTAGAAATCTGATAAAATTCCTTAAAACCTCATAAAACTCTTACAAAGCTTTTAAAATTCCTTAAAATTTCACGAAATATTCTAAAATCCCATATAATTCTACAAAATTGTTTAAATATTCTAAAAATCTCTTGAATTTCGTAAAAATCATTTAAAAATCATGAAAAATGCACATAAAAACCTACAAAATCATTAATGTCTTGAAATACATGTTAAGATTAGTGAAAATCTCTAAAAATTTCTAGCAAACTCTGAAAATTTCTCAATAAACTCTTAAAATCTCTTAAAATCATTAAAGATATCATCAAATTCCATGAAATCCTTAAAACAAAATATTATATACAAAATATTTTAAAAATCATAAAAAGCTTTTGAAATTTCTCAATAAAATTCTACGATAAGATTTAAAATCCCATTATCTCCCATGAAATCTTAAAAAAATTCCATAAGAATTCTATTCTTTTCAATGTATTTTGAGTTTAGACTCGTGACAAAATGATTATTAACGAAACCAACTTCAAAATTTCAAATTGAATTTGCGCGGATTTTGAAATTCGGCAAGTATCGATTGTTGAAAATCACTACCGATACTTACAGGACGAATCAGAAGTACGGAATAGGCGTTACGATATTTCGATTTCGACTCAATCATCTTTTAAGAATAGATACATTTTATTTTTATGTGATTAGTCACAACTTTATCGGATTCATTCGGATTGGCAAAGATTGAAAATAAGTTCGGATTGGTTTCGGATTCATTCGGATTAAAGCTATGGATTAGAAAGGATTGAAAGTAGTTCGGATTGATTTCGGATTAATTAGGATTGAGGGCACGGATTGAAAAGGATTGAACGGTAACTTCAGTTTAGAACTACGGATAGAAAAGGATTAAAATTCGTTCGGATTGATTTCGGTTTAATTCGGATTGGGATAAGGGATTGAAAGGTGTGTACGGATTGGATATCGGATTAATTCGGACTGAAATTTTTGTTGGTTACGGATTGAAAAAGATTGAAAGTATTTCGGAATTTTCTCGGATTCATTCGGATTGGAAATCGGATTGAAAAGTATTGAAACTTTGTTCGGATTAGAATCGGATTCATTCGGATTCAACTTTGTAGAAACTGACAGATTGGAAAGGATTAAAAAGGACTAAAAAATCTTTTTTGATGAGGCTCGGATTCATTCGGATTGGAAGTACGGATTAAAAAGTGTTATCGGATAGATTTCGGATTCATTCGGATTAGGGGCCACAGATTCGGATTGAATTTGGAGTTGAGACACAGATTAAAAAGGATTAAAAAGGATTGATAACATCCTTCGGATTACTCTCTAAACCTTAATTAGTGAAAAGCGAGCCACTAATTTACTTTAGTGAAAAATTCTACTAATTGTTAAGTTATTTTTAACTAAAATGTTAGTGAAAAGTTGAAAACTGCGAATTGAAATAGTGAAATACAACTAATAATTAGTAAAAATGTTCACTAAAGTAAATTAGTGGCTCACTTTTCACTAATTCAGATTTAGAGAGTAGATCGGAATGAAACTATTTGGTTCCAACACAAATTCCGAAATGATTCGGAAATTTTCGGATTGGTTCGGAATGAATTTCAATCTGAACCTTCCGCCAGGGATATCAAATAAATATAAATTTCACACCTCCTTCGCAAGATGTGAATATTATTAAGAAAGGAATTTCGTGATTCAAGAAGATCTGGGATGAGATAAATGTACTTTGCATGTGGAGTCTAGAAACTAAGTCTTCCTGAAAAATGTACGAGAAAGGAAAAGAAAGGAAAGGAAAGGAAAGGTTCCTTTGTAAAATTCTTAGCATTTCTTCTTGGACATAAATTTTTAGCATGAACAATAATAAGTGATGAGTATGAGAAAGTTTCTATAGAAAAACTTGATGCTTGTTTCAATGATAGCATATATCAGTGAAATTGTGAGTTTTTGTGGAGAACCTGATTTTCAACAGTCAAATGGATGAGATTGAACCACTAAGGCTAAACTGCTATACATGTCAGTCAGGTTGGAATGAAAAAGGAAGGTGAAGGAAGGATCGACGATATTTGTAGATGTAGAAGAATGTTCGTCTTATCTACGCCACTGAAGCTGGAAATGAGACTATAGAAGGTTCCACCTTGTATTGTATTGCGCACAAGAGCTGCTCATGATGGCTTTCCGTTTCTGTTACATACTTGTGTAAAAGTCCGCATTTGACGATGAGTCGCTCTTGAACAAGATCTACTATTAGCAGTGGTGTAGCTAGAATTTTGTCTAAGTATAGGTGATTTCAACTCAGTTGAGGTACAGTTCGGTTCTTCTAATTCTTCTTGTAATCAGTTTTTCCCCTCAGTCACTTTTATTTGCATTAGACATGCTATGCAATTAATTAAGGGTATTGCTTCCAAGTTCTCAACTCAAATTCAAACTCCTCATTTTATTAAGAAAATAATACATAATTAATAATTATGTAGATAGTTTTGACTCTTTTAATAATTATTTATACTATATGAATTGGGTTGAAGTTTCTGACGTCTAGTCTGACGAATCTTTTTATTGGAATAAAAATATCACAAAAAGTTTGCAAAATTCCTAAAACACGTTTTAATTTCCTAGTAGAAATTTACGTTGCTCGGGATTTTATGAGATTTCGTAGAATTTAGAGGGATTGTAATATTTTTTAAATGGTTTTAAAGGGTTGCAAATGATTTTAAGTGATTTTAATTAATTATGAAGGATTTCAAGAGATTTATAGTGATTTTAAGGAAATTCCAGGGATAAGAAGACTAAAGGATTTTAAAAAAATCTCGAAAGCGATGCTAAGAGATTTTAATGGACCTGAGAGATTTAAAGGGACTTGTAAAAAAGTTTAAAAGAGTTATTAAAAGATTTTTTCAGATTTCATGAGATTTTCACATTTGAACAGATTTTAACGAATTCGAAGGAATTTAAAGAAGTCTCAAAATATTTCTGAAGATTTTAATTAACTGGGATATTTTTAACGATTCTTAAAAATTTATAGAAGATTTGAAACATTTTAAAGAAGTTCAAGTAATTTTATAAGGAATTTTAAGGGATTTTATTTAATTGTTTCCACATTATAATTAAGTCCTTGAAATTTCTGAAAATCACTTCAAATGTCTTGAGATCTCTTGAAAATCCTGAAAATCATTTGGAATCACTCAAAATCCCTTGAAATTTCATAAAGTCATTTAAAATCTTCTGAAACCCGCTAAGATCTTGAAATCTTGTGAAATCCATAGAAATCTCTGTAACAATCTTTTCATAATTTTTCAAACTCTTTAAAAAATCTCTTAAAATCTAGCAAATCTTTATAAAACGATTTAATAAGAAAAAAACTAGATTAAATTTAAGTATTTAACATTTCTTAAAATTTTACTAAATCGATTGAGAGAGATTCTATAACAAAGAAATATTTATATTTATATTTATCTTTATACTTATATTTATATTTATTCGTAAAAATATAAATTAATTTTTTCAATTTAACCCTTATTACCGGAAACGGAAATTTGCTTAGGTAATAATTGCACAGCCCCATTTCTTTGCCACATGCCTTTAAATATATATCCGGAAAGTGAAAATAAAAATACTAACTGAGAGTAATCCTTATTAAGTTCCATCGTCTTCCCTTTTAAGAATTAAAGTTAATCTTTTGCAAGTCGTGAAAAAAAGACAAACCGCAAGGTCGAAAGAAGAATTAAAATGCAAGAGTGTAAAAGACACCCGTTATAGGTGCAAGTAAGGGGCCAGGTGGTCCACTCGTGCGATATACGTTCATATATATATATATATATATATATACGTTCAGTGACTCACACCTACAGCAATTTTCAATATATGTATATACATATTTTTCCAGTGTGTAGTGCGCTTTCGGTGGGCGCTAGTTCGTGAGGGCGCCACGCTCGGCGCCACCAGTTCATTCCCCCATGAGTGCTCGAAACGCGTAGACGTTTGCATTAACCGGGGAACAGTATCGTGTGAAAAAAGAAAATTCTTTCGCGAATTGTCGAAAATTCTTGAGTATTCATCAAGCCGGCCAGTGTGAGACAATCAGTGAGTTTAAAAGTGATCAGTGTGTTTCGTTTCTGTGTTCGGATTGATCGAGAACTTCTCGAAACGACAGCTTCCGATTCCTTCATCGCGCGTCCCTCCCTCCATTGAATTCTGAGTTGACGAGGGTGCGGAACTTCTGAAGAAAGAGAGAGTCCAGTGAAAATATCTCCTTTTTTAGAAACAGAGGAGATGCCATAATTCTAGGTGAGCAGACAGTCACTTTTATAGATAGGTTTTATTTCTGAAAGTTGGCAAAACTGTCAATCGTTGAATTCCTCATAACTCTTTAAAGTTTAAATGGTTTATTCGGGTTTAAACTCCAACATTTCTCGTGGTTTGTATTTTCAAATCTAATTTCTACTGAATTTTTCACTTCTGAAAATTTGATTAGGGATTACATATGCATGAGTTTGTCAAGTCTCAACAATCCGTGAATCATGATGATTGTCATTGGTGTTTGTTTGTTGGTTAAACAAAAATGAGCACAGTCAGATTTTTTTATTCGACAATGAAAGCATTGATTTTTCCTCGAAACAGCTGCGAGTCGAGAAATTCGTCGACCTTGTCAAGATTGACAATTGCTCCTATAATGTGTTTTTTTCTATTTATCGTCCACAGATTCGGTTTTTATACTTTATAGTTTCTATTCCTGATTGTTTAACATATAAAAAAGAAGTTATATTTTTTACGTCGTGGTGGTACCAAGTCCAGAAAGATTGCTTTTAATAATAATATTGTCCTCTCTAGATAAAAAGATGAAGATAAGAATTCCGATCTGGAAAAACATTGACTAGGTCAAGTTTTTTTCGACAGGGGTGTAGGAATTGCCTTCCGGACCCTGGTAATTGTTTTTTCGTTTTTTTTTTCGAGAAAATTGCGATTTTTCTGGATCTGACTAACTTTAAAAGATTTCGGAGGAATGTACGTTGGTTGGCAAAGCTGTTACATTTGCAGCAGACCCGTTTCGTGCGTTCGTACATAATCGGAAGACCGCAGCCTCGGTTCCTGAGCTGGGGAGAGAAGTTCGGTTGTGGCTTCGGATTTCGGACTCGTAGATAGGCTTGAGGCTTGAGATCGATGAAGCGGTAACGGGAAATGATTTGGGTGGCGATAAAACTTGAATTGGTGGAACTTGGAACAGCGGCAGCCGCGATCGCAAATCCAACTTCTTTTGAGCTTACATATTACCGTTAACGACCTGATTCGTTCCATCTCGCGAATCATTTGGTCCAACGCGATATTATGAATTGCTATACTTCAAGGAGAAATAACTCATAAAACACAAAATGGTTCTTCTTGTTTGCGAATCGATTAGCACACTCACTTCCTTCAAGATTAAGAATGACGAATTCTTTCTTTTAATATCAATTTATTTACTAAATTTTATTTAAAAAATATAAACTGTTACAGAACGGACATAATACCTAGTTGAATTTATTATTAAGTGCATAAAGTTTCTATATTCAAAGAATAGTGTCACATTAACGTGTTTTATGTTATTTCTTCTACGAGAAGGAAAATCTCGAATATTCGCAATTCGCAATCTGTATCTCTTTTGTATTACAGCCTTACCGCCTCACCTTCGTCAGAATCGATCGTTGTAGTTCTTGTAGCGCCTCTTGTTATCCTTCTCTTCTTCGCAGATGATATTTTCCATTTCAAATCGTCTACGATTCCGTATCTTTTTTTTAATCCATTTTAACTGCATCCTTTCGTGATAATAGCTTTCAGAGAAAGAATTATTCAAAGTTTGCTTGAATGTTTTTTCAATTAAGTCAAATTTATTCAGTGAAATTAATTCAAGGCAATATTTTCTCTGACTAAGCGTTTGTCAGAACGAAAACGCCAATCCTCGGTGCCAATTATAATGGACAGTGGGTCGTAATAGTGGCGACTTGGTTACAACAATAATCGTCATTCAGATTGCCAGCCACTCGGAGAATATAACTGCAGTAAAAAGAAGTAGGCGAGTGTACGTGAACTACTACGATTGTGCCTGCGCTGCATAATTGATCGCGTTCCCATTGTCGTCGTAGCATCGTCTTCACTTGCCTTTCCTCTCCTTATAACCCTGTTATATGTAATATATGTAAACCTACATCTTTTGTCTCGTAAATTTATCGACAATTCGCAGGGTGGCGACTTGTAGGGGAAATAATCGAGAATTTAATTAAAGAACCGGAAGTTCCTATCTTAAAAAAGTGGTGTCACGAAATGTCTCGACAATCTCGCATACATTAATGTTGCAAACCTGATTGGTTTTTGAATGGCTTGAAGTTGAAAAAAAAAGAAAAACAAACGAATGGTGCAAAAAAATGTCAGAAAAGCTTCGAAATACGTTAAAATTTCTTAAAACTCCTAAAAACCTCTTGAAATCCCTTAAAAATTCACAAAAACGATTAGTCATTTTTTTGTGGAATTTGAGGGAATTTTGAAAAGTTTTAAAAGATTTTTATATATTTTAAGGGATTTAAAAATTTTTCGTTAAATTGTAAAGGATTTTAAGAAACTTGGAAGAAATTTTAAGGAATTTTGATTTTTAAAAGTAATTCTAAAGGATTTAGAAGCTTTTCATAGAATTTTAAAGAATTTTAAGAGGTTTTTAGGATTTTTAAGTGATTAAAAGAGATTTGTATAATATTTAGCTGATTTAGTTGAATTTTAAAAGGACTTCATGAAAATTTAAGAGATTTTTAAGGAACTTTAGGGAATTCAAAGAATTTTAAAGAATTTCTGAAGTTATAAGAAATTAAATAAATTAAATAAACCTGATTGGCTTTTGAATGATTTGAAGTTTGTAATAAGGAAAATAAATAATTATGCATGGGTTTGATTGCTTCTTCCCTAAAATGCCATAAAAAGTCTTAGAAATCCCTTAAAATTCCACAAATCTCATAAAATGAGTTTAAACTTTAGAATAGACTAAAAGAAGTATTTGCTCCTTGATTGAACCGAATAATGAATCCAAGCTTTACGCCTTTAGGAATAATAGATACAAATTTGAAGTCTGTTTCGTGAATTTCAAAATTTGCTTAGTGCTCAAGGGTAGCAAATTATTCTGTTCTAGCTTTGAGAACCGGATCCTCTATGAATTCCATGAATATTATGATCATACTAGTATATATGGTGCATTTCTCTAGAATCGTATCTTATTTCAAAATCTCCTTCAAACTATGCGTTCATTCTCTTTTAATTATTACACATGAATATCATTGATTTCATAAAAAAAACTAATTCTATCCGATTTACACAATTTTCCCTAAAAAACTATTTTCTCTGATATTGATACCACGTTTTTTCCACAAACTCGCAGTATCAATTTTTCGCATACATCTAAATTGCCCCCAGGCGCCATTTACAGGATAATAACTAATCAATGCTGCGGTTGTTCCCCGTTGTCTTTACATAAACGAAAATGCAGCTTACGTGCTCAGTCAACCTTATTCTGTGGCGTCGCGTCGTTGTCGCATCGAGGGCGAAAAAGGACTCGGGGGAGGATGGACTACTCCCGAAATAATCGTGCGTATCGATCGTTCTTTTGTATATGTCCTCTCTACGTGCATTCACGTATATTTTCCATCCACTGGCACCGGTAGCAACACGAGGGTGAGAAGGGGAGGGTGAACTTAATTCCCGACATAACGTTGACTGTTCGGCTCGCGTTGTTTCATTCTACGATTGGATGCAAGGGAATATCGCATCAGCACTGCTCATATTGTGTTGCGCTTTCAATTACTCAATTCTGTGTAACATTATTCGCACGATTTCCACGAGTCCTGGATTTTATTGAGTTTCTCGCACTCGCCGCAGGCTGTTTTCAGTTTCAAGCGTGTAAGGTATAATTTTTGCCGTATTATACGTAATTTATTGATATTTTACAGCAGGAATTGATTATTAGATGATGTCATTGATTTCTTTTCTGAAAAACGTGGTATAAGAAGGAAAATATAAAGCATCACTTAAAATTCGCCTTGAAATTTATCAAATCATGTTTTAAATAAAACGGCATTTAAAATTCGTTAGAATCGATTGAAACTTCAGGAAACGTTTTGAAATCTCTTAAAATTTCATGAAAACCTTCGAAATCTGTTAAAATTAGTTGAAATCTTTTATAAAACTCCTAGAAATTTCAAAACATTTAAAAGCCTTTAAAATATTTCCTTAGACTTCTGAAAAATTTCTTACAAAGAGAGAAAGTGTAGGAAACGAGACACTAAACAATCTGGGTATTGAAAAAGAGTAAGAAAGGGTGAAGGGGTAAAAAAGGGGAGGTATAGATACGTACAAGGAAAAAGATGAGTGTGTTTGGCCATTGAGCACTTTTGTGTTTGTGCGGGGACGTGCCGGTGCGTGAAAAGCGAAACAAAGGATTGCGCGAGTCAAATAACGTATGTGAGGCCCAAGTAAGCAAAGGAATACCATTTCCGGCTAAAGGTGCAAAAAGTAAGACTGCATTTTACATTCAAATCACAAAAATGTTCAATGTAATACAACTTTTGTTATTAAGCATAGTTGCTTTTCCATTTCAAAGTTTGATAAAGGGAAACTCTACCGAAATTAATTCAGCAATATGAAATATGTATAAATTAATAGTACTTGTTAAAAAATAATTATATTGTAGCCACTGTAAAAAAATTGCTACATTTCGCTGAGAGAAATTTTTATTAATTTAGAAGGTTTTAGGTCAATTGGAAGCGAGTTTTTATTCTTCTGAAGGAAAATTGAAATTGAAAAGCATCTGCGATGAAAGTTTTGTGAATTTGGCACTTTTATTTCCAACAGTTAGTAATTTCGAAGTCGCTTTGAGAATGCATGTTGCACAAAGAGTGCTTCGTGCTTTTATTTGATTGAAGAAGCTTTCTGCCTCTTCAAGAAGATTGTACAATGTAAATGTATTAAAGGAAAAAGTCGAAAAAAAAATATTTACAGAAAATATAGAAATATTTAAAATGTTAAAATGTTTAAATGGTCGGTTATTATTTCTCTAATTAAACAAAAATCTAACCCATATATCTTGTGCAGTCGACTTCGTCGTGGGAAGCAATGCAGCGTAATTGCTCACAACTTGAACTGACTTAATATGATTACCCATAATGAAGAAAGCGACCTTTTTTCCTTTTTTACTGTTGCGGTAATTATTTTTTCTCTCTGAAAAGCATTGCCTAACCTACGTTGTACTTTATTCATTCAAACGCAAACGCGCAACTGTACATTTTTTTTCCTTCTTCTCTTATATACGTAGTTTGTTTTCCGCCCTTGCGTTGCAATTCTGTTCCGCTTGGAAAAAGCGTGCTGTGCAAAATATATTTAAGAGAAAATTGGAACTTTGTTCCTCAACCATTTATTGTTGGAAAAGCTACCTATTAATTATTTTATAAATACTGATTTTTATTTATTATGTTGTAAGTGTGAAGAACATAATACAACTTAAAAATTAGGAAAAAATTGTTTCAGAGAATATTCTTTATTAATGAAGAAATTTTCCTAAAAATAGGCAATTTTTTGGCCATTTACATGGTCCTTCCTTAAGAACGCACAGAAAAAAAGTCTAGTTTTTGTTACAATTTAATAAGTCAGTTTTTGAGCTTAAAACTAAATTTAAGCCAAAAAACTGACTTAAATTGTAACAAAAACCAGACTTTTGGGCTTGATCACGTAATAAATATTTTTTATTCTAGTTTTAAAGCATTATCAGCCATGAGTTAGATTTTTTAGTGGAAAAATCTCGGGAAAAGCACCAATCATTAACTTCTCCCTGGAGCTCCGAATGACAAAACGTTATTATCAGTTTCATTCAATTCTTCGAGTTATCGCGTTCTATGAATCTTCTCCGTGAAATGCGCTGTTAAAAAACAAACTTCCAGATATTTTATCGCGATAGGCCAACATTAAGTCTTTATTCAAGTTATTATCTCTATAAAATTATTGATAATATCTTGAAATCATTAAAAACCCAGGGAATCTCAAAGAATCATGGGCATTCTTTATAATCCTTCGAAATCCTTCGAAAGCTTCTACAATCTGTTAAATAATTTATAAAAGCTATAAATATATATAGTACGAGATAGAGAAATATCATAGATAGCATAAATTTCTATTTCCATTTTCCTACTCGCATTTCTCTGGCATTTCCCTTAATTCCTGACAATCATGTGGCCAGCCTGTCGATGAAACGGAAACTCGTGGAAATGAGACGATGATACAATAATTTTGACAAATGAACGATCATTTCGATATGTTTATTATCAAACATCGCTCGAATGCAACACTGATTATATTCTATAGAATATTCTATCTATAGAATGTAGATTCTATCTATAGAAGCTTATATAAGCTTCAAAAACATCTAATTTTCAAGTGATTTTTTCTCTAACTAAGGGATGTCGATAATATCATCGGGAATGGGACAAAAAATTACTTATATAAGGATCCTAGATCACCCATTTGATTGTAGTAGTGGTAGCAAACTTAACTTCAAGCATAACGAATTTTCGATGAAAATCTTCGAATTTAAGTTCGTTGATTCCACGAATTTGAGATCCAAATTCGATACCATTGATTTGATAAAATTGATACCATTTGAGACCCTAAACAATAATTTCCCGTTGCATTCCCGATGTCTTATTCGAAATCATTAATTGTTGTCCCAGCAAGTTGGAATATTTCCTTAATATTTCCTATCTTGGACCGCCAGGTTCAGCGTCATCATTTCAGACCAATGTTCATTGATGTCAGGGAAACAATTTGTTAACTGGTAGGTAAGAGCAGCTCTCTCACCGTCTCTCACGATCTCGATCGAGAGACCTGGCTGGCAGGTACATCGCACAACTTACATGCACACATAACTTGGTATATGTCCCACGTTACGCGCTCACTTAGATATCCAGCGGTAATCCGCGGTTTCTCAAGTCCGGCCTTGCACAAAAACTCCGGTCCAGCATTTCGCTCGCTCTCGGCTTCTCCTGAGGAAGAGGCTGCTGGCAGAAGGTCCTCAATCCTCATCGACTCAGAACTGAGTGTATGTAGTTGTAGCTTGTAGTAGACGAGACGCAGCAGCCATTCTCTCAGTCGCTCTCATCTCGCTGAGTTCGTGTTATCCGTTCTTCCTTCCTCGCTCTCATTCTCTCTTGTCTCTCATCTTTGTTTCTCTCTTTCTGGTCCTCTCGTCTCTCTCTCCGATTCTCTCGCGACTCTGCCGCTGCTCTTCGCTCGTTCTGTAATCTGTATGGCACGAAGGCCCGCGATTGGACCGTGGGAGGGTGGGGAGTAACAGGGGGTAACAGGGGGTGAGCAAGGGTCGAAGAGAGGAAGAGGAGAGGGTGGTCCAGGGGGAGGACCGCGGCCGCGATGAAGAGGAAGCTATGGGGCAAAGGAGGGGGGTGTTACCGTCGCATTTCAGAGAGAACTTTAGCGCTGTGGATGCTGTGGATGCTGGATGGAGGTAGAGGTATAGGCTAGCTGGCGGGTGGGCTGCTGAAGTAGAGACTAGTGAGCAGAGACGCAAGGGGTGAGGGGATAGAGAACCGACACGTCTCTCTGGCTATGCTATATAGTGTATGAGTGTATGCCGGCATACCCTGCTTCTGCTTCGCATAGCTACTATCTTTCTCCACAGTCTAGCCACATCTCTCTCTCTATCTCTCTCTCTCTTTCCCCCTATTTATCCATCCAGTGCCGTAACCAGGAGAATCTGGTAGGGATGGGTCGCATTGGACAGGTATGTTTCATCAACGCATCATATTCCTCCAAAACTAGCAGCGAAATCAAATGGGCGTACGATCCATGTTCTGTAGCCTTTTAAGTTAGATTATAACAACTCTTGATGTCTTCTGCGAATCTATCAAGTGAAAATGCGATTAAAACTTCAAGGTGACCACATGTCAGGGAAATGTCAAGGAAATTGAAAAATTGAATCTTGTGACCACCCGGAACTTGTTTTTGAAATGACTTCGAATTTCATGAATTGGGATTTGGTCGTTGGAATTTAGAAATTTAGGAAGCGAAAGTGTGCTGATTAAGTGATGTATAAAGTTGATCACAAGATGACCAGGAAGTCTAGCCAGGATTTGTAGGTCTGATAAAGGATAATCCGTTATGTTTCTATGTGTGGGCAGTAGAATTTTTATGCAATGTAAATATAGGCGTCACAGAGCCTATGGTGTCCATTATGAGTATTGGGAGAAAGGTAATTATCATACAATTGTTGTTGGCTGCAGCAATCAGTTGTTGGTAATTATAGAGTTGGGGGTACTAAAAACAAGTGGGCCATAAAGTACGCTTTGTACTCGTTTATTATATTGCATGAATTGCACCAACATTGGTGGTGCATTTTTGTTTTATTGAGTGACTGGTCGCTTTTAAAATACATTTAAATGTTTTAGATTTGAGTACAGAATAATTTAAGACATTTAAGTGTTTGCAAATGTTGATTGTTAAGTGACATTAATGGTAATGTTTAATGATCTCCAGGCTTTTTTATTGGAATATATGAAGTGCAATTCAAAGGCCTTAAAAGACGAGAGAAAGTTATAAAATACACTCTAAGCGCGTGATAAATGAGAAAATCGAAGGTGGTTACGGCACCGGAAATATTTTCCAACTTCAATGGCCTTCTTGACACATTCATCATCTCCAAAGAATATTCTTTAATGGTTTTTTCAAATAGCTTAAGCCATCTTTTCTTAAGTCGAAAATATTGTTTGGGAGTGACAGATGTTCTTATTCTATGATAGCCATTTTTTATTTTCCTTTCAAGAAATAATTGATTACAATAAGTAGTTTATTTAGAATCAGTTTACTGTAAAGAATACGACAGTAAAATGCAGTAAACCGCGGTTGGGTTCGTTTATGTCTTTATGGCACATATACTTGTACTTCTCCAAATGTGCCATAAACAATAACTACAATTTTAAAATCGCTCAGCGCAATAACGAGATGATCCTTTCTTTTTAATTTTATTTATTTAGGATTTACTGTTGATTGGCGTAACTGTTCTTTAAAGTCAACGTCATATGTAATCATCATTATCAGTATCTATTTGCAACCATAATTTCAATCAAATTTCGGAAATTCCAATTAATTTTGGTAATTAATCATAGATATTTGAGATATTGGTAATCTTAGAGACATTAGAATGATTAGGTGATGAGAGTATGAAAATATGTACCTAGAAAATCGGGTAATTTCAAGTGAATTGGCTGAAATTCGGGTGAAATAAGGGTGTTGGTGTATGCAGATTGAGTTGAGGAGAATTAAGATGAGAATGGGGAACTTGATTAAGGAATGGAGAGAATGGGAGAGAGAAAACTGATAGGGGTTTAACATATAATTTTCCTTCAGTTGGACCTCGGCAAATATTTTTTTTAATGATCTATGTTCACATTTATTGAATATCTAGATATTCAGGTTGATTATCTTGAAAGTTTGGCCAGTTGTCACATATAGTTGTACCATATTTTACTATTTCTATGATGGTCACAACCATAATAGTTTCTTCCATGCTGGCAATCATTTGCAAGGTCTAATGTTGCCTAATGTTGACGTTCTCAGACGATACACATCAGATAATATGATAATCGAAAAAACTCCAATGGCAAAATTAGAACTGAAGAAAGACTTATTGGCTGAATAGAAGCTGCAACTCGAACATCATGATGCCTTACGTCGAGGCCTTGGTTACATGATAAACCAAATTTAGACCAGAAGGAGAGATTGTTCGCGTCAAGTCCTTTGTCATCGGTATCGATGGGATCGCATCAGTCTGCTCCACCTCTACTCCGATGATTCCAGAACCCTGCTACTTCCAGATCCTGGTTACGGTCCTGTATCCATCTATCTCTGATCCTCTCTCTCTCTTTCTCTCTGTCTCTCATCAACTCTCTCTCTAACTCTCTCGGTCGCCACTGCCTTTGGTCTCCTGGTTCCTCTCCTCGCTCGTTCGTTCAATACTCGGAGAGGGATAGAAAGAGGACTCGAGTGAGAGGTATAGAGCTTGCGGGGGAGGGGGAGAGGCAGGGGGAGGCTGCTCACAACTCGCAACCCAACTCACGGAACTCATGGTGGCTATGGACGGTTCGTTCGCACGGGCACCGTCCGATCGCGATCAAACCATCCTATCCTCTTCTACCTCATACCCACCCCCTCCCCCGCCCTCACTTTTTCTGTCAGCTTTTCCTTCTTTTCACTCCTACCGCGCGACTCTCCCTTCGCTGGGTCGGAAACTCACCTTTTTATCCCAACCCCCCTCATTCGCAGTTTCCAGGGGTTTATCGGTCTTTTTTTTTTAATCGGGTTCAATCTTATTTTTCTGTGTTGGGGGTCGCTTGTGTTACTAAAATTCTGGATGCGGTTTAATATATGATTCTGATATGATTAATCTCTAAAATTGAATCAGTAGACTTCACTGATTCCCCAGTGATTCTTTTCTATTTTCTGGATTTAATTAGTGTCCCCTGAGAATCATAAAGTAACTGAAATTTTCAGTAATCTTTACTAAACTAATGCACTTTAGTGACATTCTTTAAAATCCCTTAAAAATAGACAAAATTTAGTAGAGCTCCTGAATTACCCCAAATTGAATTTTTATTTCCTCAAATGCAACTCAAGTTTCTTCGATCCACTCTTTTTGAAATGCAAAAGTTGGACAGTGATGGTTAATTGAACGTATAGGCTGTGCCGAGGGCTGAGCGAGTAATTTGCTTCGGACTTTGGAGCACGTCTTAAGCCTTAAGAACGAAGGAAAGGAAGGACGTCTGGTAAATTTTCTTGGAGCCGAATTCCGTCCCATGTCTTCTTTTCTCGTTTGCTTCCCCTCGACCCCTTTCTCGTACTTTTTATCTCTTCTTTTCGTCTGCATTCGTTTTATCGCGCCCTCTTGGAACGTAGAAAGGGACTGCACTCGTTCCTTCACCTCGAGCAGAGTGCACGTTTTTTTCCAACTCGTTCCTCAGGTATTCCACTTCTTTGCTGCATCCTCTGCCGCGAAGAACCCGTCCAGGAACGCTCCTTTTCTCGATATATGTACTTTGCAGTTACGCCGCATTAATATCAGTCGATTCGTCGATATGTTACCCATTAATTATTGATTCGCAGCTTGCCCAATTTACGACATTTGCCACGATCAAACTCAAACTGCTCTTCTCTTATTAGCGAGCTGCTTAATAGCAGGAAACGTCACGAGGATGACAACGAAATAAACGAGAAATCATTTCGCAACAAGGAAATATCGTTAATATATATAAACGTTGAAAAATTCGCGTGCGAGAACGGAAACTTTAGGTTCAGTAAACGACCTTGTGCGCTTACGTTTATTGAGTTTTTGTATAAAAAACATTCGGTATTTAATCCGCGGATTATTCTTTTGGTGAATACTGTTCTGTGCACATTTTGATATTCGACCTTAAATGCAACAACGCAGCGTTAGCTCTTTGTAGCAGAGCAACTGCACGATTCGAAGTGAATACTATTTCCGCTTGATGAGACAAAAATAATAGTCCGCCATGACTGTCAGACAGTTAGGAAGCCTCATGCTCACAAATGTTGGTAACGAAGGCACCTCTAATAGACTCTTGAGAAAAATAGTTATTGACCCGTTATGCGGGACAGAAATCCAGATAGAAGCAGAATATCTGTAGATATTATGTGAGTTAATAATATAATATCTATATATATCAATAATATCTGTATGTACTTTCCAATAACCAATTTTTTCTTATTAGTTGCGAAGGTCAGACACCCGCATTCCCATATCGACCTGGCAACACAATCGTTCATATACGCACAATTTATATATCGAATACGCGTTTTTGTACGTTCTACCTTGCCATCGCTCGTTGAATTTATACAACCGGTCCTATCAGTGTGAATGCGTGTATATTGAGGATGAGCTGGGCGCGTGTACGCTATATGTGCATCGAGTATAAAAGCCGAGAAGACACAGCAATACATTTCAATTTCACAGTCGCAGACCGTCCACTCGTTTATCGTTCAGTTTCATCTTTCATTCGCGATAAATACATCGCGATTCCAAACACCGCATCACGATTGCAGAATCTTTTCCGGAAACATTGTTTCCTCTTAAAACATATTCGCATCCATCTCAGTCGCAATATTTAGATATTTTCGTTGCATATGGGACTCAATTTGAAGCACACCATTTATTTTTTACAGATTTTCTATGAATTCTAACAATTTTATTGGATAAATGACTGAAATGTCAAATACTGCCGATATTCTATAGATCATAAAACAAAAATCATGTATGTAATTCAGTAAACTGAGAAAATGGCGTGTTGTTGAAAAAAAGCGTGTTTGATATCTCGTTTAACCGGTCTGGATTCTGCGTTTTTAGTGATATATATATCCGTAATTCACGTGGAAGTTTTGAGCAATTTCGGAATGGGAATCAAGTCCTGCGGTTTTTGAAAGGCATCCTGTGCGCAGATCCATGTTATGTTCATTCGCTGGCCGTAATTTTCGAACATCCGGTCAGATTCTCATCGGCCGGGCGCGTACCAACTAGTTATTCCAGAACCACCCTCTCGTGTGCAACGTACGTGCATACAGAGGTCGTCAAAGCAACAGGGAACACTTATCGTTGTAACAGTGTGTATATAGGATGGAACCGGAGTTAGGTATGTGCTATGTGGCCCGGCTTGCTCAGATCGCATTGCTGCTAGTGATGTCGCTTCTATTCTGCGTTTCCTTGTCGCTTCTCTCCTCTCATCTCTCATGATGCTGTTTCTGCTTTCGAGCTCCACGTTTATTTACCCAGTAGCGTAACTCGAAAATATCTACATACATACAAACCATACAAAGCATACAAGTATAATACACGAATTGCAGCCATTTTAAGGAGAGATTCAATTCATTCAATATATAAGCTTCAATGATATACAGATTCGATACAACTTCTTGATATGGACACCTTGAACCTTATTATTCTTTGTCCATTGGAGTTGTCACACTCTTTCAAGGTGTAAGCTATGTTGAATGAGGTAATAAGTAGGTAATAAGTTGAAAAAACGGAAAGCAAATGCCAGGTGAGGTTGATACAAGGATAGAGAAGCGAAAGTACCGTTAGTCCCTCAAATGGTTACGGCACTGATTCCACCGATTCTACCTTCGTCATACTCGCGCACCTTTCTTAACGCACCCGGCCCTCGTAATGTACTTTAGTTCTCTCACAAATGCTTGCAAATACTCACACATACACATTTTATACACACCCACGCGGGCAAATTTTCAAGCAGCCGTTTGTCGCGAAGAGCGCAGTTCTACAATTCTAGGTGTTTCACTACCTAGAAAGTCATCTCTCACCTCGAACTAGTCCAGTGTATTTTCTATTCTATCCCATCCTGCTTTACGAATAATGAACCTTGGTAATCTGGTTTGGTCTTCCATTCTATAATCTACAGTACCAGCCCACACGGTAAACGCACAGTCAAACTCAAATATTTCTTCATTGCTAGTTTGTACTCACTTCTTCATTATATTGATAAAGTAAATCATAGAGGACATCTTCCTTGAGTTTTTAACGAAAAATAGGTCGAGCAGAGTTTAGAAACATAAAAAAATGAAGATAGGCCTTGATATTTGTTTATATATGTAAAGTATTTCTCTTGACAATAATACAGGGTGGTAACATTTTTATTTAACAGATTTTAGAAATTGTATAAGGATTTTGAAGGATTATGAAGAATTTCCAGGTATACCTAGAAATTTATATATAGAAACCCGAAGCATCTCAAAAAGTATACTTTTTGGGTTTCCATCAATGATTTCAAGGAATTTTCCATAAGTTTTAAAGGATTTTAATAAGTTTTTTGAAGGATTATAAAGAATTTTCAGGTATACCTGGAAATTTATACATGGAAACCCGAAGAATCTCAAAAAGTATACTTTTTGGGTTTCCATCAATGATTTCAAGGAATTTTCAATAATTTTAAAGGATTTTAATAGGTTTTTTGAAATTTAAAGGGATTATGAGAGATTTGTATAATATTTAAAAGATTTAGTGGAATTTTAAAGTTTCTTGTGGAATTCTAAAGGATTTTAAAACAATTGTAAGAATTTAAACAATTTTGACGATTTTAAAACGATCTTAAGGAATTTTAATATTTCTCATGGAATTTTAGAAAATTTCCAAAGTTATTTTTGTTTTTTAAAAGATTTTGAGATTTTTGTTTCGAAGAATGTTTATTTAGAGATTTTAATATATTTTAGAGAATTTTAAAGTTCTTTATGACTTTTTAAAGCTTCCTTTGATTTTTTAAGTGATTTTAAGAGATTTTAATATTCCTCAAGGAATTTTACAAAATTTCCAGTTATTTTTGATTTTTAAAATATTTTATAAGATTTTTGTTTCCAAGAATGTTTATTTAGTGTTTTTAATACATTTTAGAGAATTTAAAAGTTCCTTATAATTTTTTTAAAGCTTCCTATGATTTTTTAAGTGATTCTAAGGGATTTTAATGTTCCTCATGAAGTTACGGCCCTTCCGGGCCCATAGACCTGAGACCCCCGACTTCCTGTGAGGCCGTGTGTTTCATCACCGGTCTGGGCCAGTTTCGACAATTTCTAACGAGTGTTAGCACGTATTGAAGAAGCGCGAGTAAATTAGAACTTTAAGTCGAATTTAATCCGAGAGCTTAATTAGTAATCGTTTGAAAACGGAAGTATAATCCCAGCTTAACTTTTTATCAACATGTGGAAAAGTTAGTTAAAGCTTAGGTTTGTTAATTAATCTTTAATTAAGTTCCTATGACATTTCTCTTGCCAACTTAATACTGTATTTTTATTTTATAAATAGGCTTTATCGCATCATTTTCTTTGTGTATATATTTTTATTTGAAATCGATTATTGGAAAAAAGAGAAAGTGATTACGACAGGAAGCAGGAGGTTTTGATCAATTAATTATAGTCCCATCCATCGGGATTAGCTTTGTTGTGCGTCAGTGTGAATGCAGCTTAACTTTTATGAAGGGCGACGCGACGTGATTCATGACTATGAACGAGATGATTCATTTTTGCGATACTTTCCCGTTCGATAAGAGCACTAGACATCTTTGACAAATTTTCCCTTTTTCATTATCGTTTAGCATCAGTATTCATTCCCAAATTGTCAAAATTTTCGACTAATATTACAAATGGTTACAAAAGAGAATGGTTACAAAAGAGGATTCGAATATTACATTTCGGTGTAGATTTATTAAAATAGGCTTTATTCCTATTATTAATGTTAATTCTTATTGATAAATCAACTACCTTTCAGGTGATCTAAAAGTTCTCTTCTGCATGCAAATAAACAAGAAGAACTGCAGGCTGTACCTTCTTTGCTAACCAGTTTGATTGGTGGTTTGAAGGATTTAAACCAGTTCAGTTTTTTAGCTACGTGCAGTCTTAGTATTTATTAATGATAATTGAAATACTCAGCGGGATAATTTACTCGTAAGAAGACTATGTTTATTCATATCACTTATACAAAATTGCAGTTGATGGTGAAATAAAGTAATGGAGAGAGAGCATAAAAGAGGAAGATAACCAGAAGTTGAGAGGAAAGTAGGAAAAGTAGATGCAAAGAGAAACTTGGAAAACTATACAACACTGTAGAAAAACTATATTAGGAAAACTATAGAAAACTATAGAAAACTACACTCTTGGTATACAAGTTTTATTGCTTTTTATCTTTATTATCACAGTTTTAATAAATTTAATTTGAATAGATGCGAGTTGTATTCCAATATTTCGAGTTGAATTTCTTCTGGATAAAACTCATCAGGCTTTTCTATCATGAATGATAAATTAACACTTGTATGAGTGTCTTTAAATATTTCATGTCGCTCTATAGACACGTGCGATTGTTACGAAGAAAAACGATCCATTGAAATGTCTTGGCTTCTTAAATGTTGCAAAAGAGCGAAACCTTAATGTTTCCATTCTGTTTAACAATACATATAAAAATGGAAATGAAATTCGTGATATTTTTTAAGTAAAATGTCAAACGACTTCTTCTATTTCCAAAAAATCAATCAGGTTTTCGACAACAATGTGTTCTATATATTGGTAACATCAATATTTCAAGATATTATAGGATAATACCAAATGATTCATTTTGAAAATATATTTAGACACCTTGTACTTAAAAATTTGCCACGTGTCAAGATCAGAATCATTTGGATTTTACCCAAAATTCTCATCATTCCTCTGATTCTAAATTATAATTCTCCAAAGGAAAAGCTTTCTGGGTTCTGTTCCCTCCAGAGTTGATACAAATTAACTTTATATAATGCCGACTCCCAATCATTAAGCCCTTGTCCTCTGCGGTAGCTATTATCAATTGATTAGAAATTTAATGGGTGTCTGATTTGGACATTTTCTTTGGCGGTGATTCGTCGGCAGGTTTGCTCGACATGGCATAACGCTGCTTGGCTTGGCTTCCTTCTATTCGCGGTGGGTCATTCGGTTATTTATGGCCCATACTCGCTATGCCGCGGGGTTTGTACGACGAACTGCGACGAGGGGTTGCACGGAGTGTATGGCCGGGAAGCGGTTTTCATGGAGGTGGGAGAGAGTGAAAGAGAGAAAGGGGTAGAAGGGAAGTTTGCCAGAGAAAGAGAGAGATGGTAGAAGGGGTTGGCCAAGCTTGTACCGCGTGTGTAGTGAAGTCTATAAAGGAGTGCTTTATTGATCTCAGTTTGAACGCGCACTAGGATACTGATATAGCCTCGTTCTATAACGGTAGAGGTTCTGAATAAGGGGTTCTCCGACTTCGTATCCACTGGACGAGAATTCACAGCGGATAGGCACTTGAAGCTTATTACCTGTCTCCCTACACCAATTTAGAAAGAAAAGAGTAGCTTTCATGTATCTTTAACCACAAGATGATGCCAAACTCTTGTACCAAACTCTTATATAGAAACTCTGCGTTTTTCGCTGGTTCCAAAGATACAAATATGGATGATTGAAGTACTCGGATGAATTATTCGTACTGAATTCATAAACATGTTTATGAATTGATACATGTTTATGAATTCATTGATTGATGTCTCATCTTTGATGATATTCTTTTACTGATTGTTTCAAAGTCAGTAATCCGATGAATTCACTTTATCTGCAATGAATCAATGATACAATCTTCTGGTGGGTTTCGTTAGCCGAGCATAGTGTAGCAGTTGGCTTTGATTCAAGCTTATTTACTGTTAGATTAGTTTTGATTGCTGGTTTCGTGTGTTTTATCGTTGGAGTTTCATGTCGCGGTAGGGAAACAGTTTTGAAAGTGCCATCTATGCAGTACACGAACTCTGCGTATAGTAGGAAGCTTTCTCTGCGAATTACTCCGACTTTTACAATCCGTGTTCCTCGGACATGTCTCAAATTCTCCACCTGTTGACTAAATGCAAGTCAAGCTTTAAAAGTTACTAGTAACCATTTCAAAGCTTGGTCTATTTTTCAGTAGCTAATGTTTGTTTTTTTTAATTACAGGTGCAGATATACGAATATTCTCTGGAACAATCAATCACCCAAACTGGTAAGTTTGCAGAAGTTTTAGATCTTATAAACTAGAAATGAAGAATTTTTGAATGGAGGGTTTTTTTGCCTTATGTTCTAAAAAGTCTTTGGATCAGATAAAGATGATTTAAGATAAAGATTAGCTCCAGCTAAGTGTACTGGAGTTGTAGAGCGTTATTTGCTTTTCATGGTCTAGGTCACCGGGTCAATCGATGAAGTATACACTTTTCCCTTTTATACAACATGATGCATATTCTCATGCAAAAAATGCATTAAATATTTCCATAACAGTAACAACATTCGTGAATCTAGTGGTTCCAAACTAGCAACGTGTTCCATTGCACAACAGCGACCGTTTCATGCTATGTTGTTTTCATATTCTGAATATAAATTTGCCATATACCGGCCGGGATGTTAATAAGCTCTAATGAGTATTAAGTACGTATATCTACACGCACACAATCACTTGCTCGAAGGTCAAAGACATGATATTCGAGACCAAGAATAGTGAGGCACAAAAGTATTATTAGCGATAAAAAGTAAAGTAATAAAACTTTATGAGATATTTGTGATGACATAACGATTACCTTTTGTTTGTATAAGTGTAATCGATATATAATGGTGGTCGCTTAAAAATGACATTTAACCTTTTTTAACATATTTTTTCGTTGGGTTCTTAATTTCTTATGCGAATCAATTATTAATATATCATAGGGAACATATGTTAGGTATTCTATAATGAGTATTGCAGACTTCGATATGTCTATATCAGAATCCATTATACAATTGTTTGCTTCTGACTGAAATGATTTTAAATCAGATAAGGTAGTGCTTTAGAATATCGTTCATGATTATGTTGATTTCTATACAAATGAATGAATTTTTTTTATCTTTATGAAAGCGAAGAGATAGGAAAAACGAGTACTTTTAATTAATACTGAAATATGTAATATATGCTGTGAAATTTTTATTTCAATCAATAATCCATCAAAGTGAAATAAACTTTCGCTTATGAATAATTATTTCATTTTTGTTTATGCCTTTCGGCATGTCAAATAATTAATCTTTGAGTGACTTCAATGGCATCCAGATTAAAATTGATTCAATTGAGGATTGATATTCTAAAATTGTTAATTTTTATATAACTCCTGATTTTTAATTAAATCTTATAAAAATTGCTTGAAATTTTGTGAAAATCCCGATACTGTTTTGAATTCTTAGAAAAAATCCTTTGAAATTCCTTAAAATCGTTTGAAATCTCTTTAAATTCTTCCAAATTCATTCACGTTAAGAAAAAAATTCCGTAGTCACCCTGACATATTTTTTATCACGACCAGGGAATTGTCTAATATAAAGTAACATCCTCATCCACCCTACGTTCATTAGTTGAAATGGGTTCAAGGGTTGAATATACCCGCTTATTGACTTTCATGACAATTTGATTGACATTTACAATACATGTCATTCTTGTGGTAGATATATACGTATGACCAACTCATGTATTGATCAGAAGCTCTGTAACAGCTATTATGCAAGGGACGCATCAATCTGAATCACTAGCAACATGCCCCAGGCAATTTTAATTACTCTATATGGTAATTTCTAATTTTAATTATAGAAGCGTATTTTCACGGTAAAGTGATTCATGTAGTTTTGGGAATAAATTATTTTCGAACTGGCATTTTAAAATCAATAACCGAAAATCGAAAGAAACCGAAATCAGAGTATAAAATATAGGAAAGAAAGGATACGATCGTAACGAAGGGAGGGTTGTTGGTGCAAGCGACTCATAGGGAATGAGAGGGAGGTAATAGGGGTGGAAAAAGGGAGGAAAATGGCGCGAGGTGGAAAAGCAGAAAGGAGACGGATAGATAGAAGTCCGCGCAGTAGTATTTGCACGTGCCTGGCAAACTCTGTGAAACTCCTCTGGCACTTTCCTCCCCCGCCCTTAATCCCCGCCACCCTTTTTCCTTTTCGTATTTTCCATCCGTCCTGCAAGTTACCCCGACATTCGCCCTATACGAAAAACAACCGGGCCCGTGTCTCCCCATTTACTCGTTCGTTGGTACCTTCATTTCTCCTCCGACCCGATGCTCTTCCACATCCCTCATTCCCTCCTCATCCCTCATTCCCTCCTCATGTTCTCCTCTTGGTCCCACCTCCCCCTGACACCCAACACCCTTTTCGTTCTCCTTTCCCTTTACTCCCAGGCCACTCTTCAGAACTCGCTGCGATGTGCGCCTTGCAAACGACACGACAGCAGCTCTGCGATTATCTTTTGTCCGATCGTATATACATATATGTACATTGTACATCGTTTATACATTGCACATAGGTTATTTCGAATTGTTATAAGTTCAATGTGGAGAGTGAACTGAAATTTTTAGTGTAGGAGTAGAGTACACTTGTAGCGTCCTCGTTTTGACAAGATAAATGTTTTTTTTCGTATAGCATGTATTTTTTTTAAGCTAGTCGAATTTATGTGTTTACAATATATGAATATCTTATATTTTTGGGCTTTTTTCGAGTTTTTTTGGGGATATTTTTGGGCAATTGAATCCCCTAAACGAAAGTTATCAAAAAACAAACAAAATGGATAAGTTCGCGATTTTAGTGTCGAAGGTTTTATGTTTCGGAAAAACGAAAATTGGGTTGCTTACTTTCTCATCAGAGAATGTATTTTTTTCTTTCAAACAAAATGAGCTAGAAAAAAAGATGAAAGCACTATTTTGGGTAAAATAGTTTTGTAAAAGCAGTACGTTGTACATGTTTCAAAATTCATGGATTGCGTCCATCACCCTCAAGCGGGCACGTTATTTTAATCGGGTTTTTAAATGAACATAAGGTTACTGGAGTTGCGCAGATGGATAGAACACAGTATATAGAGGGTGAAAGGTACATGAATAAATTATATCAGTTAAAGTCAGGGTAAAAAAAGATTTTACTCGGATAATCATTAAAGTCCAACGGTGGCAGTTATACGTTTCAAACCTGAATGTATTGACAGTTTTTCGTTATTTTCGTATACATATATTGGTTTTTATATTTTCATTAAAGGGCCTTTTAAACTTTTTTAAAAATCCTTTGAAGTTCTCTAAAATCAAAATAAATTCTTTAAAATCAAAACAAATTCCTTAAAATATGAAATTCCCGAAAATCAGTTAAAGTTAGAATTTTGATTTACAAAAAAATTTTAATTCCTTAGAAACTAATTGAAAAAACTTGAGATGAGGTCGTTTGCCTTTTTCAATTGTCTTATCGTTACATAAATACAAAATGAAAATCTTATCAATTGTCAACCTGAGGATCTGCCTTTGACACATATGAATAAAGAATACTGAACCTTGACATTGAGACAAAAGAAGTCCAGGGCGTAGTATTTCTCGTGTAAGGGTTGGGGAGAAATTGTAAGGGTTGGGACAAATTACGTAAGAATGTAAGATACTTAAAGACGAGAAGGGGATCTAGCAGTTTCTTACGGCTAGACTTCTTTCTTATCTTATTATCTTAAAATAGAAAGAAGGAAAGAGGTTTACAAATGATCGAAATTTAGCATTTGAGACGTCTGATCAAGCTTTACGAAGAATACCTTATTTTCTTCTTCCTTTCATGCCACATCCACCTTTATGATGACAGTCAGCTTGTCTCAGAGAATCGAATTGGAAATTTGATTTGTTGGATTAATCAGATGAAAAAAAGGTCCATTTCAAAAGAAAAACATGATCTTTGTTTTTTGTTGATTCTGTACATTCTCTAGCAATCAAATATCCCAAGTGAAGATTATTTTCTAAGTGAGAAATGGTATAAAGGAATTGAAAACGTGATCTCAAACACGTGATGTCATTTGTCATACGTCACATGTCATTTTGAAATTCAATTGGTATCATCAGAGATGTGTGATGGATAAGAATTTATTAAGCAAGCAGAATAGCAGATAGGATGATTAAATGGACGAAGAAATACTTTTTCATTATCGCAGGCTGTTTTTCTGTTAATAATAAAAGCTTATAATTAAGTATTAAGATTATTACAAATTGCTATGCGGAAAAATTATGTTAGGTATTTTACTGCGAGCCTGCTATCATTTCTTAGAAATAATTCAATTGCGAAATCAGGATGATTATTTTATGACCGGAGTAATAATACCCTGTGCATTTAGCAGTTTTCCTGCTTTTCGCACCCTGGTCGAGTCTCGCGACAGTCGGGAAATCGTTTCTACGAGCTGGCAAAGAAACTTGGCACCGACTCAAAAGCATCGATTCTACTCCGCGCACCGTTCCACCTTTTGCATTCCCCTTGCATGCCGAATTACAGTAGCCTTCGGGTGTTGCAAGCACCCTCTTAAATCGTCACAAAGATTATCAAACGTACCGGAAATTCCGTGAATATTTTCATTTTCTTGAAGCGATTTAAGGGGGGGGGGGGGGGGCTAAAGAAAAATAAATTTTTACAAAAACATCTCTAAACAGAAGAAACTAAATTAAATCAGGGTGGTCACATGTCAGGGAAGTATGTTTTTCTCCCATATTTCAACAGAAATAAAGCTTGTTACGAGAAACATGTTTATTCATTGGAGAATCGATTTTTCGGCGATATGACTCAGATTGGAAAGTTAGCTCTGTAGGAACACTATATTTGTATACCTTATCCTATCCAAAAGTTGATGACAGTCAAGGAAACTTTCAATAACTCATTTTCTCTCGAATTTTCTCGATAATTTTTCTTCGACACGCTAAAGATTTCTGTCTTCTTGTTGAAAATTATCCTTGACCTAAATTTCTTCCTGGGAAAAGATTTCTATAAAAAACGACCAAAGTTTCCGTAGTTGACTGATTCAGATTATTTATCGGATATTTATGTAACGAACTAGCAGTGAAAGTAAAGCACAAGGGGAAACCTGAAGGGGTGGATGATTATGAAGGCTCAACTGCGTCAAGCTGATCGATTGAAATTGGATTGGTGGAGTCGCTTGAAAATGAAAAATAATAATAATCTAGTGTTCGCCCTTAAAAAGCGGAACACAATATCCCTTGGATGTAGAGTGTGATCTTTCTCTTTGATATTACTTGAACATAACGAATACGATGACGCAGGTGAGAATCTAGAAAGGGTCTACATTCTTCCCCTCTGCCTTCGTTCCTTGACGAAAGTGAATAGTTGAATACCTAACTCGTGCTTGACAACATCGGAGAAATTCTTTAACGGTGTATTTCAATTTACCACTATACCTGGTTTCTATTACTTTCAAGTTATGTGATTATCGGGATTCCAGGTAATCTATCAAAATATTTTTATTTCATACGTAACTTTTAAGAAAAGTTACGTATTTTCAAGAGATTTAACACATCTCTTGAAATAATTTGCATTGAATTCAAATTCTTTACAAAGAAACTATCAATCCGTCAAATCCCTATGTACGGAAAAAAGAAAATGAAAAGAAATGGTTGATTTTATCATTAAAAATAGTAAAATGCGCATTTTTCCTGGAATTTAATCAATTTTTATATTTTAAATTGTAAATTTTCAAAGAAAATGTCAGGTTTTAAGATTTTCTTAGCAAAAATTACAATTTTAAATAGTAAAAGTTACTGTATATTCCAGGAAAAATATTTTCAGGTACATTGACTAATTTTAGCGAAAATTATTTATTATTGCGAATGTTAAATTAGGCTAAGTTAACTAAATTGCTCTTATACTATAAAAAGTATCAACTGCCCTTAAAATCATTTGAATTCTTCTAGAAATCCTGTAAAATTTCTTGAAAATCTTTAAACTTTTCTCTGAATTTTTTGAAATTCTTTTAACTTCTTTAAAATCATATAAAATCTTTCTTAATTTCTCGATATTCGTTAAAGTTGATTGAAATCTCTTAAAATCTCTTAAATTATCTTAAATTTTCTGAAAGCCTTTAGATTTTCTAAAATTCCTTTAATTCTCATGAAAATTCAGCAAGGTTTCGAATTTTTTTAAATATCTTCAAATCTCTTCAAAATTCATTCAAATAAAAATAACTTTCAAATAACTGACTTGATATTTTTTATAAACAACTAAAAATATTTTGAAATCTTCTGAAACAGTGGCAGATCCAGAAACAATTCCTGAGGGTGGATAGGATTAATTTTCACCTAAAATTTAGAAATAATGTTGTTTGGCATAGTTTTCAGCGAACAGTTTAAAATAGTAAAAAAAATTGACCAGTTATTTTTTTACTTTTATGTTTTTTTCTGATATCGATGGAAAAATTTCCTAATTTGATTTTTCTCACTCAAAATTTCTTTTCCAGTGCTGAAGGTTTTTCGGGGGGGGGGGAATTTCCTCCATTCCCCCCCTTGGATCCGCTACTGTCTGAAATCTCTTGTAACCCCTTTAAATTCATTCAAATTTAAAAAAATAACTTTTAAATAACTCGTTTGACATTCTTTACAATTTGTTTTCTCTGGAGGGTCATTGGATGAAAAAGTAAATACACAATAAGCTAAAAAAAGACTCAAGTCGATCGGATGATTTGTTATCGAGTGACTGCCTTAGCAAATTTAAAAAATCTTGTTTTGAGAAAAACACGTTTAAAGGTATGGCCGTCACGCGCCTTTCTATCTGATGAGCAGCTGCTCTTTAGGAGGCTGACTAATGTTATTTTTAAAGGTATAAATTATCGAAAAATGCAAAAAAAGTCGAAATTTTCAAAATTTCAAACTAGTTGTGCTCCTGAAGTCACTTGAATTGTTTTTAATTATCTGAAATACCTGAAGTCATCCCAGAAAAAAGAAAATATCTGAATTTACTATTAAAAATAGTCAACTTGCATCTTAACGCATTTTTCCTGGAATTTAGTAAGTTTTACTATTTCAAATGGTAATTTTTGCTAAAATTGCAAACTCTGCTTTTTCATTTTAAGTTACAATTTGAAATACTAAAACTTACTAAATTCCATTCTATAAATCTGAAATAGTTTACTAATACATTTTAGTAAGCATTTTTATTATCAATTAATTAAAAACTACTAATTCTCAGTAAAATAGTAATAATTCATTTAGTAAGGCTCACTAATTGATTTAGTTACCGTTACTAATTGAATTATTACTTTTTTACTATCAATTAGTAGTTGTTAACTAATTGATAACTTTAACCGATGATATTAACACTAATATTAGTAATATTAACCGATTTGGCATTATTTCATTAGTAACTTCTTACTAATTCATATTTAGAAAACAGGAAAAATGCCTTCAACTCTCTAAACTTGAATCAGTGAAATTTAACTGATTACCAATCAAATTCCACTGATTTGCAGTGACTCTTTTCTCACGATGTTAATCAGTGAAAAATCTACTAGAAATCAGTGAAAAGTCACTGAAATTTTTAGTAGTTTAGTGAAGATGACTGAAAATTTCAGTGACTTTTGACTGATTCTCAGTGAAGTTTCACTGATTAAAATCATGAGAAAAGAGTCACTGAAAATCAGTGGAATTTGACTGATTCAGTTTTAGAGAGAAAGCACAAGTTGACTATTCTAAATGGTAAATTCATCTATTTTCTTTTTTCCGTGATTTGCATTCATAACAAGTCACGTGAATTCATTTGAATTCTTTTGAACTCTCCCGAATTCGGTGAAATCTTCTAAAGTCCCTGAAATAAAATATCCTGAAATAAATCAGAAGTAGGTGAAGACCCGCTCGGTCGTTTTTTCAACCCCTCGACTCTCGTGCCCAATATAATTTATCCTCTCGCAACGGCATTCTTTTCCAATATGAATTTCCGACAATAACAATAATAATAATTTGAAAAATAGATTTTTTCAAGTCGCCTGAGTATCCATGCAGTCATTTACGTTTTACGCCCCGTTGGACGTCAGCTGGTGGGCGAGGGGGGTGACTCGATGAGAAGAGAAGGCACGTACGGCTCACCGAAGGCCCTCGACCGCGCGGTTTGAGTAGTGCAGAGTTGCGCGTGTTGGATAAGTTGTGTGTGGGGGCGGGGTGAGGCGGAGGGGGGTAAAAGGGGGGAAAAGCGGCTCACTCATCGCAAGCAGGGGGAAAGGGGAAAGTGTGAGGGTCGAGGGGAGCCGAACCCGACTGCTGTTACCAGCGAGCGGAGCCGAACGAGCGAGAATTGGTGGTGGAGAGGGATACGAGAACGCAGCACGAAGACGACGACGACGACGACACGACTGCGACGAGAACGACCGACCATCTTGCACGTTCAATGCAGCAGGACGCGAAATTCTCGTCCAGCGATTACTTGATTTTCCTCAGTTTTTCGCGTACTAATCAACGCCATTCCCGATTGGCGGGAAAAGTCAATCAACCGCGTGCTCTCCACGACAATCCACGTGGTTCTACGACTTCTCTGTGTTGAGCTGAGTCAGTTAATAGTTTGTGTGTGTGTATATCGTTCTGTGTATGTGTATACGTGCACAGAATTTGCAGTTGTGTTGAAATTGTGTGAGTAGTGAGTATACACACAATCTGGCTATAGATGTGTCGCGTGCGACCGACAACTGTGTGTGTGTGTGTCATTGTTGTGAGTGTGTGTTTGTGCCTCACCTGTAGGTGCATATAGTGGATATATCCATAATCCAGGTGAATTAACCGACGTGAATACCTGAATCTCGTCTTGCATTCGATGTGTTGGAACAAGGATATGATGTACACCTTTGTGTGATGCACCTTTGTGTGATACACCTTTGATCCTGTGCAGTGTCTCGAAAATTCAGTGTATATACGATACTACGATTAGACCACGTGGTGGTTGTGCCGAAGGGAAATAATTAGTAATTGATATTCAGTGCATTGAGGCTGATTCTTCATGAAGATCTTGAATGATAGGGTTCTACTTCAATAAACGTCTTTGGTATGTATCATCTTTAGTCATATCTTGTGTACCATCTTATCATTGTATATGTATACCATATCATCATCGTATCTATCATCATCAAATGTAGAGAGTATGCAATTGAATGGAACCAACTCGGCTCGTATTTTCAAGCAGTTTCTCAGGAATCTTTAGTTTGGCGAGTCAGACTTGAGAGATTCGTTTATCGCTTGGTTGTTGGGTCCAAGGCGCTACGGGATTGAGGCTAAGTTGGACTTTCCGTGACGTCATTTTACTGGTGATGGTGATATCGACCGAGTGTGCGTGCATGTGCGTGACCCGTGTGACTCGTTCGTGCCTACCTACGCTCGTTCGCGAGAGCTGAGCGTGAACCTGGGTAAGGGAATCGCGGGGAAGAGGTAGAGGAATCGCTCGGCATTGCCTGATCCGCCTCGAGATTCGTTCCAAACGGTCGAGCTATTATGTGCGTATGTACACGATCCATACTTTCCTACCCTATAGCTTTTACCGCTTTTACGCCTCGTTTGCCCTAAGTTCTAGTTCTTGTTCAACTATCGACACAACATGTTCGATTTAAGTCACTGTATCGGGGAATCGCGATCAATGTGTGTTTATGGTGTACATGTAGCTTCAGCTGGCCTTTAATTCCTATTTATTTACTGGAGACGATTTATTGTAGTTGATGGGTGACGACTTGAAAGGTAATTTGTAATTTCAAGTTGAAAATGAGAATGGAATTTGAATTGACACTCTGACTCTGAAGCACTGAGATATTTATAATCAATGGGAGAGGCATACCAATTAGTATGTCATATCTATTAGTACGTCATAACAATCAGAAATGTATAGACAAAAGATTCATTACGGTAATTATTATTAATAGAAGATATATATATATATATATATATATATATA
>UCOH01007248.1:0-26847 GCA_900474275.1 Synergus japonicus
TATATATATATATATATATATATATATTATACCTATTTTCCCACGCACCAGGGTGATGTAACCCCTTAAACTTAATAAAATTCTTTTGGTATGCTTTAAAATACCACGAAATCATTTTAAAATCCTAAAATAAACTTTTGAAATCTCTTAAAGACTTCTTAAATCCTTTAAATATGCACGAAATCCTTTAAAAGTCCTAAAAGTCTTTTGAAATATAAATCTTAAATGCAACACTAAAACATTTAAAAATATCTGACTAACCGTTAAAAATTTCTAAAAAGAAAAAACTAAACTCCAAAATTTGCATGAGATACCTTACAATTCATAAAATTCTTCTGAAACTCCTTTCCAAAAACTTTTCGAGTCTTTTAAAATTATTTTTTAGGAACCTATTGATATTTTAAAACTCCTACGAATATTTTTGGATCTCTTAAAATCTCTTAAAATCTCTAAAAATTTATAAATTTCCATTAAAAAAAAATGAAAATAGTTTAACTGATAAGTTGGTCAAATATAATATTTTATCTTATCAGAGAACAAATTAAGATTAAGAACAAAGTCAAAATCAAACAACAGGTCCAAAGTCCATGGTAACAAAACGTTATAAGGTTCGAAAATACACAACAAAGTTAAGCCAGTTATTGTAAAGGACATATTAAAAATTTTTTAATGCACATATGGAAGCTTGCAAGAGCACATATTATTTAAAAAATATAAGTATAAATGTCTTCTTATAAATGTATCTTATCTTGTTGAATTAATAGTGTGGCAAATTGCGTTCAATGTAATCGTTTAAAACATTGAGATCGTTATATAAAAATAAGTACCCATTTTTCAATTTTCATTTTGGAATAAAATTTATGTGTGCTTTCATTATCTGGTAGAAGTGAGAAGAATTTATGAATCTGAAATATGCGACAAATATTTTTAATTGTTGACATCAAAATATTTTTAACTAATCGGAGAATTTTACAAGATAAAAATGTAGCCAAACGTTATAAAGCATCATTCATAAAAACGTTCAACGACCTTTGACCCACCTTAGCATTTCCGATTTCCAATACGCGCAATTTTAGTGACTCTAAATATCTAAATTCTGGTAAAAAAAAAAATAAGGAAACTTTATACAATAACGATCATCATCGCTACAATAGAAATTTTTTTAAAATTAAAATCTTATGATAATAAATAACCGTATTTGTACTCTATTTTGTATAATAAAGACAAAATGTAACAAAACTTATACAAAAGTATTTTTAAAATATCTCTCTCTCTCTCTCTCTCTCTCTCTTTCTCTCTCTCTCTCAATCTCTTTCAATCTCTTTCAAGGATTTCATGGAATTTAATGAGATTTTTAATAATTTAAATAAATTTTAAAGTAAGTCAAGGGACTTTAAATGTTATTGTAGAATTTAATGAATTGCAAGTAGCAGCGTTGGGTAGTAAGTAGATACAAGTAACTAACTTACTAAAAAGTTACCTTAAAATTGTAAGGGATTTAAACATATTTCGTGGAATTTTAAAGGAATTAATGCAATTTTAAGAGATTTTCACATATTGTATGGAATTTAAATGATTTATAAGTGATTTTAGTGAATTTTATAGAGGATATATAAGGAATATATTATCGTCTTAGAATTTTAAGGAATTTTCAATAGTTTCTAGGAATTTTAGAAATTTTCACAAATTTTAACAGATTTCAAGAGATTTTTATGTTTTAAAATATTCTATGGAATTCTAATGATCATAAAGTTTGTCCATTAATTTTATTTCTGAATTTAAAAAGGTTTTTAAATGATTCAAAACATTTCGTAGAAATTTTCAAGAGATTTTTCCAATTTTTTAAAATTTTGTGAATTTTTAAGAAATTCATGACAGTTTAAGCACATTTAAGAGATTTTTATGAGTTTTATAAAAAATATTGTAAAATTTTAAGTGATTTCGTGGAATTTTATGATATTTTAAATAATTTTAAGAAAGTTTTAAGAATTTCAAGAGATTTTAACAAATTCTGAAGGATTTTGAAGTTTTTTGTAAAATTTAAATAAGTCAGCAAGCCAATATGTTCGCGATTGTTTTATTTTTCTTGTTACAATTTCACCACTTTTTTAAGATAAGAAAAAATATTTATTGACTTTTTTGCAAGTGGGTTAAAAAATTTTTTTTTTAATTCAACAGTTACAAATTTATTATCTTCTTTTTTTTTGTTTATTTTGTAAATTCGCCAAACGGACGGAAGACCCCCCGCAGTTAGGAGAAATAGTTACGCTACTGATTAAAAAGTAATTTATAAACATATATTTCTAGTAAACAACATATAGGATAAATATATTCACTCAAAAAAAATGACTCACAAATAAAATAGAAAACACAGAAAAAAAAGTGCGAAACGGAAAACTGATATTAAACCCACGTGGGAGTAATTGACATTAAACGGAATTCGGCGTCAGATAAAAGAAAAAGGACCGTTGCGTTCAGGCGGACGGGAGAAGGATCGTAATCGAGGGACGCGAATCGATTCGGCGGGAAGTTATTTGCCTCGTGTGGCATGGACTCCGCTTTGCAGGAGGAAAGTACACGCGGAGCAAAGAGCCTTCTATCCAGCAAGACACGCTGGCAGGCTCGACTCGACAGGGACAGGGACAGGGCCAGACCTGGAGAGATCCAGCTTGCGATGTGACAACGTTGCATGGTCGATATGCTCTTCAGGCAATGTGCCAAGATTGGCGAACGCATCGGCATACAGCGGCGGTTTCAGTTCGCCTCCCTCCCCCCCCCACTACGACAGGCTAGAGCACACTTGATCTGTGGGTGCGCAGGGGAGAAGGGACAGGTAGACTGAATGGTGGGAGAAGCAAAGCTGCGCAGAACCCGGCTAGTCCTCGACTCATTCTCGTGCCTCTGCGCATCTCGCTATACATACCAAGCGCCTTACGTACCACATATAAACCCAACTTATTATTTTAATCCTGATTTACGAGCGCGGTGTTGCCAGCTCGCTGTGCGGGCACGCCCACTATTTTTTTTTATCTCGTAATACTGCGCGCGCACACTCGCTCACTTATACACATTGATAAATGCGTCAATATATGCATAAAGCCCCCACAGGCAAATGTCCTTCGTTTATCGATACGGGAAAGTTGGGAAAGCTTCCTGACGAAGGTCACTAACGGTGGCGCTGCTGCTGCTTTCCCTGAGATCGATTGGCCGATCAACGCTGCAATCGCCTTTCGAAAATGGCGCAGAGTGGGAGACTCCTCGACCAATTGGGTTCGAGTCATAAAGTGGGGGAGGGAGTCCAAATGGCAACGTCGCATGACCGGAACGACCTTGGGACCGGGCCAGTTGCTCTGGCAACACTGGAGGCCAACAGCGAGCTGTTTATAGATAGGCCGTTGTTGCTATGCGAAGCAGTGGCGCAATAAACAGGCCAGGTGAGGAGGAGGGGGGAAGGGATGACGTGATGAAAGATTAAAGTGGCGTGATATGCGCGCGCAGTTTTGTAAATCTAGAATATTCTAGAGAGGTTATGTCCAACTCAGTGGCGTCCTTCCCCCACTCTCGCTCCCAATTACTTAATCTCTACTTATCTCCCACTCCTCGTTGCATTCCACACCCCCACCCTAAAAAAAGACAATTTAGAGAATGCACAACTTTTTTCAGCTCATGCGCTAGAGTCGTTTTTTGCGATGGATCACTGCGCGTCCAGAGAAAATTGCAAATGGCGGCGCACTCTCGCAGCAGCTGACGCTACTGCGTGAGAGATGTGTCAACGGTTGCGGATGTTTAAGTGCGCATTAGAGAGTGTGCGTTCGGACTTTGGAGTGTGAGTGTGGACTGGGTGACTAGTGTGCGCATGCGATTCGGCTAAAGCCGAGTGCTCGCACACAGTTCGGCCATTTCCGCCAGCTGCCTCTTTTGTTACATCACTCCCCCTTTTCGTACATACTATCCGTCTCGCGTATATCAGCGCATATTATATATCGGGTATATATTTTCTCTCCCCTCTTCCTCCCCATCTTCAGCACATTGTACGAGTGCTTTACGTGCAACGGAACCATCCAAAAACAATGTTACACGATGCCGCAAATCGTCCCGTGCGCAAACATTATATATACAAGAACTATGTTAAATAAAAAAAAAAATATCATCTGAAGAGTGGGAGCATTTTTTCATTCCCCTTACTGCTTTCCACTAGACAATATAAATTAATTTATTTAGGTTATATTATCTCATCTTGAATATTCTTAAGGCCATTATTAATTTTAAGACACAAAGTTGGTTTCGCGAATTTTACATTTATACTAATAAATATCTTTCACTAAAACTAGGCCACTTACTTACCCGCCTGTACAAAAGACGGTAGGGCCTAGTTTTAGCAAAAAGTATTTATCGCTACCATGTAACTAAATTTACTCTTATGCTAATTACTACGTGCCCTTCAATTTTAAATTGTCGAAATTATTTTATATATTGTCATATTATCAATCAACTTCCATAATAATTAAAATTCATGTTGTACTATTTTTAAAATATTAAATTCTTTTTAAAAACTTTCATTTATTATAAGATGGAAATAAAATTACTTTAAACAATAATATTACTTTATTTGACATATTTTACTTTTCACCATACATTTTATATTGATTTTTACATATATTGGACTCACCGTATTGAATATTCGATAAGCCCCCCACTTTTTTCCAATTTATTCCTCTATGAGTATATTTTTAAAATAAAAAATATAGCAATGAAATTAGAACTGGATTAAGGAGAGACTACAGCCTTGGGCTTTGAATTCAGAGGACCTTTAAAGGCATGTAGTAATTACCATAAGAATAAATTTAGTTACGCTAACTTTACGTTCATTAATAAACATTTTTCGTTAAAACTAAGCAATCCACCATCGTTTCATATAAAAGAAAGCAGATTGCCTATTTTTAATGAGAAATATCCATTATTCTAAATTTTTCGATATTAAATCCAAACCAATTACAGGAGATCGCAAAACTAACGGATTTCAAAACATTTCTAGGCATTTTTAAGAATTTTTAAAAAAATTTTCAAAGAGTTAAAGCATTTTTTTAAAAAGAAATTTTGAATATTATAGTGAAATTTCTAGGAATACAAAGATTTTTAGGGATTTCAGAAAAATTTCAGGAAATTTCAAGAAATAGCAATAGATTCCAAGAGATTTTAAGGTATATACCAAAATATTTATTTAGAAATTTGAAAGAAATTTTGGAGTTAAAAAAGATTTGAATGAATTAAAAAAAATATCTAAAGATTTTAAAAGCTTTTGAGGAATTTTAAGTGTTTTTAGAAATTTGAAGAAATCAACAAAATTTTGAATACCTTAGAAACTTTTTTTAAAAAATTTAAAATTTTTTCCTGAAATTCAAGAAATTTCAAGAGATTTTTATATTCGCAGGGAAAAAAACAAAATAAAACGGTGGAAACAAAAAAAAGTGTCTAAATTTGAACCGATAGAAGAAATGTTGAAACTAGGACTTTATTCAAAATTTCTTTCGAGGTTAGGCTTCTCTCCCCTAAACTCACTACATTACTTGACAATGTCACAAATCCTCTTTAAAATATCGAAATACCAAACGTGAATGTATTATTTAAAATTGAAAATTGACATTGGATTTGGACACTACCGCAGAGTGGAACAACTCGAATAATCTCAATATCTGGATCGACCATGCCCATTTCTGTTTTTTTTTTCAAGATCGGTTCCGCCATCGATCTTCGTTCATCTTCTTAACGTTTTCAATGTTTTTCCGTTCTCCCAAATCTTCAGTTCAAGAAAGCGAAGCGAGAGGACTACTAGTTAGTTTCTAGTAACGTCTTTTCCCCTCTAATTCGCGAAATTCACTTTTTACAAAAACTCAGTCAAAAAAATAAGACTTCTATATTTACTTCAAAATTTCACAGAACGTCAAGTTTTAACAAATTCCAACGACTTGGTTAATCCAAAAATTAACAACTGACTATCACCTTGAAAGAAAATTGAAGTTCACTTTAAAAGCCAATTTAATTTTACTGCAAATCCGTCATGAGGTTAGCATCAAAGTAAGCTTAAAATTAAACTTAATTCGCAACTATATATATAACTTAATTTCGCAGTCCTCATAATAATAATTGTTATTAAGTGCGATGAGTCCAACTTCCAACCTCAAATTTCGATCTCTTTATTATTGTTACTAAAAAATTTAATTTATTGTAACTTTTAGGTTAACTTTGTTAAATTTTTTTTAAAGTAATTGTAACGTAACTTAGTTACGATTTTTGCAGTAACTTGTAACTTAATTTTAGTTATTTTGTATATCTTTTTTGTATGGGGTTAATTTACATGTTACTAAACCAAATTGTTACTTAAATTTTTAATAAAAATTTTGTTGTGAAAATGATTTACTTTTTATATTTCAACATTCCTGGCGAAAAATATTATACATCTAAAAAGAGTTATTATTAGACTTTGAGGGGAAAATTTTCATGAATTTTCCTGGAATTTGATATAAACTCTCAAACGAATTTATCTTTTTATTTTATTTATGAATATTGCATAAATTCCATGCAAATAAATTTGATAAATTTTTTTTCATATTATCGATGCGACGTTGCAAATTTTAACTCGATTTATATTTGCTTTATATATAGCATATTAAAACAAAATATTTACAATTATTGTACACTTTGAAAACTTAAATTGCATAATAATATGGTTAGGGTTTTTTTGGAATTTACAAAGTTATTCTTTTTCTATTTTATAATAATAATAATAATAATAATAATAATAATAATAATAATAATAATATGTACTAATAATTTCATTTGCGTCAATTTTCATTATTCAAAATTCATGTTGCGCTCTGTAAAATTATATTCAATATATTTTGCGTAGATTGTATGTTTTTTGCGAAAGTGGTTAGAAAGGCGTGCCTTTTTCGTCTACGTAAGGCAAAAATCTAAAAGATATGTGCATTTAACAGTATCTCTGTGAAGAATTTGCTTCATATGAATTTTATCTCGTCTATATATTTCTTGCAATACTAAATATTGCATTAAACATAATTATTTATTTTAATAAATAAATAAATTTTATTAAATAAATAGGTAAGTTGAAAATTTGACTTTTCATCATGGTTGCTAATTGTACTCACTTGTGTTGCAAACGATTTTTTGGGAAATCCAAAATTACGGCCTTAATTAAAGAAAATTTTTTTTTGTTGCTAGGGTGAACAGCAACTTATTTTTGACTATAAGTCAAAGGTTGTGCTAGGAAGATTGAAGTACGTTGAATTTTATGGCGGAAAGAATAATCACGAAAACTGAACCATTTAAAAAGAAATCCAAAAACAATACAAAATTTTATTTTAAAAAACTAAAACTTGTACTGTATTATACTTGGGAAATGCAATGATGTACGACCCACAGTTTTCATATAAAAACGAAAAGTCTAAACTTAAAAATCTCAAAATGGTCAAATTAAAAAAAAAATTTGCTGGGTTATACGACCTCAAATTAAAACTCAAAAAATCTAAAAGTCTAAAAAATTTAACAATAATTTTGAGATTTTTGAATTTTAATTCGGGAACTATTGGTCGTACGGGATTTTTTAAGAGGGAAAAGTGATTGTACTTCTCGAGCACAACTGAACACAAGTTTTTTTTCTTCAAAATTTGACAATTTTGAGATTTTCAAATCCAGATTTTGCGGCGTTTTTATATGAAAATAAAATGTTATATTGTTTTTCGTTTTTTTTTGTTTTTTTTTTTTTGAAAATGATTAAGTTTTCGGAATTTTTCTTTGCAGCACAAAATTCAATGTACATCTACTTCACTCTACCTAGCACAACCTTTGATTTGTATCTTGACGAAAGCTTCGGATTGAAATTCATTCCGAATAAATCCGAAATTTTCCAAATCATTCCGGAATTTATATCCGAACCAAGCAATTCATTCCGATCTAATCCGAAGGAAGTTTTCAATCCGAATTAATTCGAAGTACATTCAAAATCAATCTGAAACCTTCATTGGAATATCCGTCCATCCGAATAAATCCGAACTTATCCGAATTTTTCGGAATCATTCGAATTAGGTATAAACACGCGAATATGTGTTTTTTTCAACTTATTAAAAGAAAATTTCTAGTTCTAGGAAAAATCCCTAAAGTGTCCATATTGAATTACTAGAGTAGATATCCGATCGGATTGCCGACAATTCGCTAGAAGTGATTGCAGCGATAAAAATAGATGACCCAGATTCTGGTAGTTTTTTTTTGCCCATTCGACAATTTTATTAAAACTTTCCTGATTAACGTGCCTTTCTTAATTAAAGGTTGAAACTGGATTCCATTTTCAAACATATTTATTGAATGTAGACTAAGAAAAAAAAATCGAATCAAAGAAAATTTCATTGATTCAAAGAAATATTTTTTTTTTATCTAAGGAACTTACTTTTTTCTCTTCCTTAAATTTTAAATTTAAAAATAAAAATAATGAATATAAGATAAATAAAATTATGTATTATTATTATATTATCATTATAAAACTATTAATAATCCATCAAAATATTATTTTAAAAAACAGGGATTAGTTTAGTAAATCAAAAAGTAGACAGAAACCTGAAGAGTTTAAGATCGAGCGATTTTCAAATCCGATTCTTTAACCCCTTCCGTTTTTATTAGAGAAGAAAAATGTAAATTAACCCAATACAAAAAAGATATACAAAATATACAAAGTAACTAAAATTAAGTTACAAGTTACTGCAAAAATCGTAACTAAGTTACGTTACAGTTACATTTTTTTTAAAGTAACTAAGTTACCCTAAAAGTTACAAATAATGTAACTGCTTGGTAACTTAGTTACTTGTAACTAATTACTACCCAACACTGACTATATATTTCATGGAATTTTAATTAATTTGAGAAAATTTTATAAGATTTTTAGGCTTTTTACGAAATGTCATAGGATTTTAAGGTATTTTAAGAGATTTAATCAAATTTCATGGGTCTTTGAGTAATTTAAAAAAATACTTATCAGAAATAATATCAAGGAATGTAAAGTAATTTTACGAAATTTAAAATAATTTCACCGGATTTTGAAATGTCAATAATAAAGGTATTTTAAGGAATTTTATGAAACTTATGAAGATTTCTAAAATTTTTTTTTATTCATGAATTAAAAATTCCCAAATAGTTTTTCTAGTAGCAAAAGGTGTGCAAATGTGAGGAATCAATCACGTGCGAATCATAATTGCCAGTTGTAAGAAATAATTAGTTGATGTATAAAGAGTCATTATTTTAATTTGAATAAGTATAGTGTAAATTCAAACTGATAATTATTAAGTAAAAAACATATTTGACATTAATAAATATTCTTTGAACGACGCAAATAGAAAAAGTCATTACTTTAATTAATTAATTTGAATAAGTATACCGTAAGATTAAAGACATATAATTATTACAGGCAGTATGTTTGATTTGTTTACAATATGTCTATAACAATAATTGTTAACATAGTATTTTTATTTGTTATTAAAATATTATTCTTAAGTTTTCTGGAATATGCTTTAGTTGGGAAAAGAATTTTTTTCTGAGTGAATGTAATTAATGTTTGAATTTGTTTATAATTTTTGTTATTAACAATCAGAGTCATTGAGCACCTCATCCATGTATTTGTTTATATAAATTGTTCATGAAAGTTAGCTTCAAATTCAAGCTAATTATATATGTTCCTTATGAACACTAAAATTGATTCTGATGCCCAGCAAGATTACTGAGGTATTTTATTAAAAGAAAAAAAATTATTATATATTCTAAAAAAGTTAAATTTTTCCTGATTGTTTATTTATATAAATAATTATTCAAAATTTAGTTCAATAATCTATTCTATAGACGATCTTGTACAATTGTAGTCGAGTTTGAACCCAAAAATCCCAATTTGAAAGACTGTGGGCCGCCCGACCTGCCCCCCCCCCCGGGGTTGACGCCCCTGGCGACTGAAAAACATGCTTCGAAAAGCACTAATATAAGTCGGCCATCCACTACGCGTTTTACTCAAAACACCTTTTTTTACATCGGCATGACAAATAACTTTAACCATTTTTTTTTTATCGACTTCAAATTTTAACCACATTTTTATAATTGAATTTCTGAGCATATCTTTATATAAAATTTATCACTATAAATTCGACTATTCAGGTCCGTGTGTAAGGGGGGGTTGCAGTTCAACCCCCCCCCCCTATAGACAAATTTTAAAATTAACAATAAGATCTTGTTTTACATGAAAGACGATCGTTTGAAGGAAATCTTTTTATTGTAACATGAATTAATCATAAAAATATCCCGATTTTTGTCTTATCGAAAGAGAGTTATGAATATAATTAAACGGCAAGCAAATCGATAATATATAGTTTATTGGAAAAAAGTTTCACCCCGCCCCCCAACATGAATTCATGCACACGGCCCTGAGACTATTAACTTTAAATGCCTGCCATTTTCGGAAAAATCAATATTTTTACATTTCCATATGTATTTCTCTAGCGTTTCTTATATTCTTATTATTATTCTTATTCTTATATCTGTGTTAAAAATTGTGACTGCTATCCGATACGCCGCAGAGCGTCTTTGTGTTTCTTTTATGTTGGAACTTTATGTATATTAATAAGTTAATTAATTTCTCGTATAAAAAAATTGTTGAATATACCCATGATTTTGCACCCTCTAGGGTGGCCATAATCCTTAATCCGAAATCCATTCAAAATGAATCCGAACCTTTATTAAGGGCGTTGGTCCCAAGTGTTAATCTCAAAATTCCATTCTCCATTTTACTCAACGAAAATTATAGATAAATATTTTTTGGCTCCGTAACGTTAGTCATTTTTCCACAATTGAATTGATTAATTCCACAGAGGGAAATAATTCCATTTTTAATATTTGTTAAGTAAAATGAAGAAATCGAATTTTTATAGAACTTTTAATCTAAATAAATCCGGTCAATCCGAATGAATCATATCAATCAGAACTTTCAATCCGGTCTATGTAAATCAATCTGAAAGATTTCGAAAGATTCGGATTCATTCGGACCAACCGGATTTACTCGGATTCATGCGGATTAACGGTTAGGATTTATTTTAACTGGGCTTCGGATTAATTCGGATTGAAAACTTCCTTCGGATGAGATCGGAATTAAACTATTTGGTTCAGATACAAATTTTGGAATGAATTTCAATCCGAGGCTTTCGCTAGAGAATTACACAAAAACCTATGTCTTCCTGTGTATTTTGACGCGCTGAATCCGAATCCGAAGTCAGAATTTGCCCTACACGTCAGCGTTTCGCCCTAACCTCAAAAAACTTGAAAAAATAGGTATTTCCAGTTTTGGGGATGAGACATATTAATTATGATGTTTTTCGATGAACTGAATTCGAATTAGCTGTCAGAATTGATCCCTGACGTTGTCCATTAATACTAATCTCTAAAAAAAAACTCAATAAATTGATATAAAATTGTGATATACCAACTCGAAGGTTGATTTTTTTAAGGCCTGTATCAGCGGAGTCTCATTCTCACAATTGACGGGACCTTAGTTCAACTTACCTAACCCAACCTAGACTCACCTAATCTAACCTAATCTGGTTGACGGTATGTCGAAGAAATGGACTAAATATCTTCAATTTGATTGCTTTCCACTATATCGAGTACTTTTCTCTTCAAAGGATCGATACAAAGGGTTTCGTCTTCGTTTCTTCCCCTTCACAACCTTTTTAGCATTTTTCGCTTGTGCCTGTAACCAAGATATAAAAGTCATGGAACAACGGTATCAGGGTAGATGAGATGAAGTCATGATGGTTGATTTTTGCTGGATGCTGAAAAGAGAAACTGTTGTGAAGGAGAAAAAACGAAGGCGAAACCCTTTGCATCGATCCTTTGAAGAGAAAACAACTCGATATAGTGGAAGGCAATCAAATTGAAGACATTTAGTCAATTTCTTCGGCATGCCGTCAACCAGTTTAGGTCAGATTAAGTTAGATTAGGTGAGTCTAGCTTAGGTAAGTTGAAGTAAGGTCCCGTCAATTGTGAGAATGAGACTCCGGTGATACAGGTCTTAAAAAAAATCAGCCTTCGAGGCAGTATATCACAATTTTATATCAATTTATTGACTTTTTTTTAGAGATTAGTGTTAAAGGACAACGTCAAAGATCAATTCTGACAGCTAATTCGAATTCAGTTCATCGAAAAACATCAGAATTAATATGCCTCATCCCCAAAACTGGAAATACCTACTTTTTAAAATTTTTTTAGGTTAGGGCGAAACGCTGACGTGTAGGGCAAATTCTGACCTCGGATTCGGATTCAGCGCATCAAAATACATAGGAAGACATAAGTCGCATCCCCAGATCACGACACTTTTTTCTTTTTGTGTGGCTGTGTTACTTATCACATGAGCAAATTTCGATGAAACGGATTTTTTTTACCTAAAATTTTTACTTTTTCAAAAAATAATTGTAGTACAAATAAGGGTAGTTCAAAAACGCATGGCAAAAATTTTCTTGATGACAGAGAGTCTTGATCCCCCCAATTTGAATCGAAATCTGAAAAAAAGAAATGTCTTAATTTTTGTTTTTAATTTTAATTATTTTAACATGTACCGGTTTTGACTTGAAGTTTCCCATGTAAATTACATAGGGAAAAATCACTCTTTAGGGTTTTTGGAAAAAAAATTATTTATATAGATTCAATTTGTTTAAATAATTGAAAATAAATTTACAAATGTTAATCGATATTCCATTAGACCAATAATAACAAGTTTTATAAAGAAAACATATTTTCGAAAAAAAAATCATTTAAACAAATGGAATATGTTTAAGTAATAAAATTAATTAGCCAATATTGATAAATATTCTATTAGAATAATAGAAGTAATTTATATTAAAAAAAAAACGAGTTTTAAGGGTAGTTTTTAAGACACCGTGGGGGTGTGTTCGGCAGTGTTGTGCTTGTAATATGCCTTAGGTAAATTACATGAGGATTTTTACGTAATTTAGGTACATATATTACGTCGAAAACACCAAATTCATACGAATTGGGAGGGTTTTTTTTACGTATAATACGTAATTTACAAATGTAAAAAACCATAGTAATATACGTAAAAATCCTCAAGTTACACGTAACTGACCAACCCTTGGTGTTCGGTAGTGACTAGCTTCAAGTAACTAAATTACGGAATAGTTACGTTATTTGTAACTTTTAGGATAACTTAGTTACTTTAAAAAAAAATGTAACTGTAACGTAACTTAGTTACGATTTTTGCAGTAACTTGTAACTTAATTTTAGTTACTTTGTACATTTTATATATCTTTTTTGTATAGGTTTAACGGTATGTATTACTTAAGATTTAAGACCAGACAAACATACATTAGCATGTTTTCTTTAATTTTATAAATTTTCGATTTGATATCTTTTTAAATGTAGTTAATTAATTATTACATTAATGTAATTACATGCCCTTAATTTACATTTTCGTCTCTAATAAAAAAGGAAGAGATTAAAGGCTCGGATTTGAAAATCGCTCGGTTTTAAAACCTGCGGATTTCTGCCTACTTTTTGATTTACAAAACTAATCCCCGTTTTTTTTTTAATAATATTTTTATGGATTATTAATATTTTTATCATATTAATATACTAATAATAAATGATTTTATTAATCTTATATTATTTCTATTTTTAAATTTAAAAATTAAGAAAGATAAAAAAGTAACTTTTTAGGTAAATTAAAGTTAGTTTATCTGGTAACTATGTCTAATTACAGTTACAAGTAACATAACTTTATCTAGTTACTCAAAAAAAAGTAACTTACTCAACACTGGTCACATCCCTTATAATTACTTTATAATCTTTTGAAATTTCATAATTGTCATATTAAATATTAATATATTAAACGCTGATATAAAAAAAACAGATAAACGTAATCAACAACTAGGGGTGCCTTGTGAGAACACATTCTCATCACAATATGCGTGCTTTAATTCGTTTATATACGTTTATTTAAATTTCTTAAGGTTCTATTGACCTTAAGGAACACATTCTCATCAGAGACAAATGATATGTAATTATTATTTTCTTATCTTATTATTTTCTTATCTTATGATTTTCTCTTTATCACGTGTTATTTTTCTCAAAATAAAACAAAATTCAAACATACATACATATCGACATATGAGGGGGTTAAGTTTTATACAAATATAATACATTCTCTCTGATGAGAGACCAATTGATGAGACCAATAATTATGTTCTGATAATTTTCCCTATATCACACGTTATTTGACTAAAAATTTGAATTTTCAATTTTTGAAGAAAATTCTAAAAATTGTTACATGAGTCCTTTAGGTCGTTCAAAAATATATATTTTTCATCCTTTAACTCTTTCTCATATCGTACGTTATTTGGCTTGAAATTAATTTTTTTTTTTTCAAATTTTCAAAATGCTCTAACTTTTTTAATTTTCATTAAAAATGACTGGCCAACGAACTCGGCCTTAATTTTAAGACACTAAAAGAGGATACCAAAGGCCAATTCAATCGATTAATTCCTTCGAAAGTAATCGTGAACGAAAGCTAAAAATCTACAGACACACACACACACACACACACACGCACGCACACGCAAGAGACAGACAGACACATTGATAAAACCATGTTTTTCGGTTTCAGGGGGTCACAAAACTTGAAGATTTAACAAAAAATGAGGGGGTCAAATTTTACATAAATATAATACATTCTCTCTGATGAGAATGTAAAAATACAACAAATCAGCTAAAACAAAACACAGACAAGACATCAAATTACTAATTGATTTTATAGAATTTAGATATGAATGTCCTATAAAATCCGAACATGAATTCTATTCAAGTTTCTATATAAATGTATAGGATCCACAGGAGAATTCTAAAAAGTGTTAAAAGTCCGAAAATTCATCCATTCTGTAAAAAAAAAACCGCTTAAAACAAATTGAAACTTCTATCCACAATACCTCAATTTATTATAAATATACTTCTTCTAGAAAATAAACACGAAACACGCGGGTTAAGAAATTTACCAGAAATATGACGTGTAAGTTTCCAAACTTCCCGAACTGTCATACGTAAACAAGACGGCGGCGTTTCAACACTAAAAAAGCTGCTGCGAGTAAAGAAAATTGGCGCGATGTTGAAGGGTAACTGATAAGGGTATAGGGAGGGGGGGAGTGAAATGAAGTGCAGTTAGCGCGGGGTAAACTTCAATATGAAGGGTGGGGGTATAGGGTTAGTGGGAGTAGCCGTTCGGCGCACTAGGAGGAATAAATTCGAAAAGGAAACAAGAACGAAACACACGAAGTTTTGAACTCGCCTGCGCGATGATGTTTACATTATATTTCTGATCATAACCTCGAAATCGAATATGTTAAAAATGATCACTTAAATTCTACTTGATAATTTTGCCGCAAACTTACTTTTGTCAATGTGTGCTTCCAAGATTTGTACCTCGTCGTCGAGGCTCCTGTCTCCCATCTTCTCGCTAGTCTGTTGGACGTCCATGCACATAATTTCCCGCCACAGAACAGCACCACTTCCACTCTGAGACACGTCTGCCGTCACGTCTTATTCGTCTCTCTGACATTTACGACATGAACGACACAATGAGCGCGCACCGCCACGTGCGAGAGTTGCGAGTATGAAAAGCAGGCGCACTTTTCGGCCTTCCTTACGGCGTACAGGTCAAAACTGGTCACTGTAATCAATGCGAAGAGAGTAAGTAGAGGAACCTGAATTAAGAACACCGCCGGTTCGAGCACTAATAACTTTCGTAACTCCTGAGGCGATGCAAAATAAGAAACACAAACACAACGAGGTACTCCAATCGAGGTTTTCACTTTGCAGGTTATATCGATACACGTGCGCTCACGGCGGACGGAGAAAAGATACTAGACTGGATTTGAATCTGAATGTGAAAACGTTGCCGCTTTTAGCCTAGATGCTTGAGTGCCACCCCCCACTTCAGTGTCATGAATAACGGTTTGCAACGTTGCCATACATCCGGTTTAACCACATGCGGTGGGGGTAATATAATTTGCTGCATGGTGGGGGGTTAGGTACCTATTCAAAGCAAGAAGCCTCAGGGTGGAGGGGCGGGTCTGGCAAATGGAATCTATCATCCCTCGGGCCAATGTTCGCTGGTTAGGTTAATACAATTTACCGGAAGCGTCATCATTAGAGTTTGAAAGGCGACAATTTCCATTAGGAACGCCAAGATCTTGTCGGTAAGTTACCGGCAAGTTCTTCGAACGATTTTTTTTATAATTATTTACATTTACTAGTGCTACTGCCGGCCGCTATGCGGCCGTCGTCACACTATCATTTCTATGTTCTATGTTCTTTCCTACATTCAATATGCTCAATGCTTTTTTCCTTATTTCAATACTTTTCGAGACAAATTCGAGACTTTTCGATATTCGACTTTGTTCAATTCGAGATTTCAGGCCATGATTTTTTTCTAATAGGATATGCTCAATGCTTTTTTTCTTATTTCAATACTTTTCGAGACAAATTCGAGACTTTTCGATATTCGACTTTGTTCAATTTGAGAATTCAGGCCATGACTTTTTTCTAATAGGATGAGAATTGAATGATAAAAAATTGGTTTCAACTTTCAAATGTTTTTCAAGTTTTGAATACGTCGCATGATGTGCAGGCACATTATAACCAAACTTCTCTGTTTCTTTGGACCGTGATGGTAAAGTCCATGGAATTTTTCACTGGAAATTTTCTAACGATAAGTCATCATCACTGCATCAGCAGCGCCATTTCACCAAGCTCGAGGACGCCTACAACTACAGTGGTAGAATAAAATTAAGGTGTAGCTTTTCCAGTGTTGCCATTTACAGAGATTGCATGCAAATGCTCCAAATTCTGTTTTTCATAACATTATTTTACATACTCTTTTCATCTAATAATAATGTGCTATAATTTTTATATTTTCCAATTTTCAATTTGACATTATTTTTATTTTTACATTCTCATCAGGCTTGTTCCCTTCGTGAAGCTTGCGCCTTACAGAACGTTTGTACCGGTACGTTTTATTTAAATTTAATTAAATTATATATTTCTTACATATAATTTATATTTTTTTTTAATTTAGGTAAATTAAATTTCAGCTTTGAATGTAAAAGACAACTAACATTCTCATCAGGGCACTCGCGCTTCGCGCTCGGCTCTGTTTAACACTATTTTTCATGATTAAAACGAAAACTACTCATCCTATTGAAAAGTAGCCAAAGGAGAACTTGTAGATCTTTTTAAGGCCAATAATTATGTTCCTTATCATTTTCTCTGTATCTTGCGTTATTTGGCTCAAAATTTGAATTTTCGATTTTTTTAAGGCAATTCAAAAAGTTGTTATGCCTATCCTATAGGGTGTTCAAAAATAAATATTTTTCATCTCCAGACTTTTTTTTATATCGTGCGTTGTTTGAATTCTATTTTAAGTTTTCTTTCATTGTTTTAGATTTTCAAAATGTTAAAAGTCTTTCAATTTTTTTTTATCCAAAAAAGTCATTAAGAAACATTGTTCATCTTCATTAATACTACGAATATCCGTCATTAGAATTTTTAAATTAAATACAAGTGGTTTCAAAAATTTTCAAAAACTGGGGGGGGGTCAAATTTTACACAAATCTAATACCTTCTCTGATGAGAATGTAAAAATAAAATTTTAGATACAAAAACGATAGTGAGATGAGATCATAAGCAGGCAGGAATATATTAATAGCTCTTTTGAGTTTGGTGGACACGAATAATATTTTGTACAAAAATAACACTGTGAACTATTTATGTATTAAAAAAAAATCTGCGCGCTTACGCGGGCACATTCTCATACACACGTCGCGCTCCGTGCTGCGCGCTTTATTATTATATTATTATAATTACTACAAAATGGAATGGAATGCAAACGAAAGCTAATTTACTTAAGGTTCTATCGACCTTAAGGAGCACATTCTCATCAGGGTACCTGCGTTTCGCGCTCAATATTTATTAATTTAAACCTCGCGCTTCGCGCTCGGCTTTGTTTAACAATATTTTTCATGACTACAACGAAAACTACTCAGCCTATTGAAAAATGGCCAAAAGAAAACTTATAGATCTTTTTAAGGCCAATAATTACGTTTTTTATCATTTTCTCCGTATTTCGCGTTATTTGGCTCAAAATTTGAATTTTCGATTTTTTTAAGGCAATTCAAAAAGTTGTTATGCCTGTCCTATATGGTGTTAAAAAAGAAACATTTTCGATCTTTAGACTTTTTTCATATCGTGCATTGTTTGGCTTCTAATTCAAGTTCTATTTCATTTTTTTGGATTTTCAAAATCCTCCAACTTTTTTAATTTTTATCAAAAATATGAGCCAACGAACTTGACCTTCATTTTAGGACACTAATTGACCAATCGATCAATTCTTTCGAAAGTTATCGTCGTGCTCACAAACTAAAAATCTACAGACACACAGACAGACAGACAAATTCGTAAAAACATGTTTTTCGGGTTCAGGGGATCCCGAAACGTGGACATTTGACAAAAATTGGGGGGGGTCAAATTTTACACAAATCTAATACATTCTCTCTGATGAGAATGTAAAAAAATAATACAATTAAATTTGTTATGAATAAAATTTAATTAATCAAAACAAAAATTAACCTTGAAAATTAGTTTTTGTTATGAATAATTGAAAAAAAGTGATATAATTGCTCTATAAGAGGAAGGTAACAATGTTAGGTAACACTGTTGCTCATATGGTAAGTACACATGCCCTTAACTGGTCGGCTTTGCCCCGGTTTACCCTAAATATCTGCTAATAATGTACTTATTACACACAACTTATAGAAAAACTACACAATAAACCCGTGATTGTTCACTTACGTTACCCTGCAACGAAATTGTAACAGATGATTCGTGTAACAAAGTTTCAAAATCTATGTTACAGTACTGCTTCATAAAAATTATATAACATTGTTACATTTGTGTTATTAATGTATATTATGTACAACTTAGATAAGCATACATTCATGACGTTACATTTCACTTACATATCATTATACCAAAAATGTTATAGAGCATATGTCTAACAAAGTAACAAAACAAATGTTAAATTTTTCTTTTTATGAGACTATTACCTTTTCACACCGTAACAGTATTATCTAACATTGTTACCTTCCTCTTATAGAGCAATTATATCACTATTTTCAATTATTCATAACAAAAACTAATTTTTAAGGTTAATTTTTGTTTTGATAAATTCAATTTTATTCATAACAAATTTAATTGTATTATTTTTTTACATTCTCATCAGAGAATGTATTAGATTTGTGTAAAATTTGACCCCCCCCCCCGTTTTCATCAAATGTCCACGTTTTGGGACCCCCTGAACCCGAAAAACATGTTTTTACGAATGTGTCTGTCTGTCTGTCTGTATGTCTGTCTGTAGATTTTAGTTTGGTAGCACGATAACTTTCGAAAGAATTGACCGATTGGATTGTTCTTTGGTATACTCTTTTAGTGTCCTAAAATGAAGGTCGAGTTCGTTGGCCAGCTATTTTGGATAAAAATTTAAAAAGTTGGAGGATTTTGAAAATTTTTGAAACCACTTTTTTTTAATTTAAAAATTTTAATGACGGATGTTCGTAGTACTCAAAAAGACGAACAATTTTTCTTAATGACTTTTTTGGATAAAAAAAAATTGAAAAACTTGTAACATTTTGAAAATCCAAAAAAATGAAATAAAACTTGAATTTAAAACCAAACAACGCACGATATGAAAAAAAAGGCTGAAGATGAAAAATGTTTCTTTATGAACACTCTATAGGATAGGCATAACAACTTTTTGAATTTCCTTAAAAAATCTAAAATTCAAATTTTGAGCCAAAGAACGCAAGATACAGAGAAAATGATAAGGAACATAATTATTGGCCTTAAAAATATCTACAAGTTCCCCTTGAACCATTTTTCAATAGGATGAGTAGTTTTCGTTTTAATCATGAAAAATAGTGTTAAACAGAGCCGAGCGCGAAGCGCGAGTGCCCTGATGAGAATTTTAGTTGTCTTTTGCATTCAAAGCTGAAATTTAATCTATGTCGATCGAAAAACTGAAATTTTACGACAATGACCCTTCTTCATATTTGTGTCCAGTATAGGATCACCAGTATAGGGTGCCCAACCTAAAAATCTATGCCACAGGCCATGTCATAAATCCGACCATTATTTGAAAGCCTAGAGGTCATTATGAAAATCTTAAATACAGTGGTTACCTTTTCTCTTTAAATTGCACTTTCAGGTATGTTTTTTATACAAAGGACATGTTAAGCTGTTGAATGAATTTCAAGGACCTGATGATATTCGGATAGATTTAGGGCTCGGGTTAGGTCTACTTAGGTCATCTGCTTAGGTCAGGTTTGACTACAGTGCTGATCTTGCCCTGGGGCAAAATCTTTCATAGCTCCCCTTTCAAAATAAGAAATGCCAATACCAGAGAGCAACTGAGAGTAAACATGCCCATAGGAGGCCCAACTATTAGTATAGTGGCGCTTGGGTGGCCAAATTGTGTATCAAGGTCCGAAAATAGCATAGAAATAAACCAAAATCTAGCCAGTTTCTGCATTACCTGGCTAGACCTGGCTGAAATCGTGGAACTCAGGTACCTACACCCTCACGCACACAGACGAACGATTTTTTGTCGTCCTGGTCGTTTGGTCCCATTGAAGAAACTATATGAATGCATCTTGGAGTGAACCGAGATATTCAATGAAACGCGATTATACATTCGGGATTTTGATTTTTCGGCAAAAAAAATTGTGTTCCAGAAACGAGATTTTTATGTTTTACAAGATTTTCGTATTCCTCGATGTTTAAAAATATTAGTTTTATTTTTATTCTAGGTATTCATTGCATTATTGAAATTTTAAAATCTTCATAGATTTTAAAACCAGATTAAAACTAAATATATATCTCGAATTAAGGTACAGTCCCATGTTGGCAGAAATCGTCGGCGTAATGGTGCTGTCCTATGGTAGCAGAAAACGCAAAGCAGAAAGCAGAAAATCATAAGAGAGAAAGAGATAGACAGACTTTATCTCTCTTTCACTATAATGATTTTCTGCTTTCTGCTTTGCGTTTTCTGCCAACATGAGACAGCACCTTAAAGCAGAAAGTCATGAGAGTGAAAGAGGCAAACAAATCTGTCTATCTCGGTCACTCTTATGAGTTTCGGTTTTACGCTGACGTTTTCTGCTGACACGGGACTGCACCTTTACTCGTAAAAATATTTTTGTTATCGCAAAAACCAAAAACCACCTTTCTGATTTCAAGCCTAATAATTTTTTATACTAGATCTGAAATACATGTCACAATTTGGATTTCTAAACCTTTTCTTTTTTTTACATATAATACTTTTATCAATTTCTGATGTAGTTACAAAACTTTGATAAGTATTATTTTTTTAATTTATAACTCAACTTTAGAAGTACCTACTGAATTTGAAAGATATAATTCAGCTTAAGCCTGTTGCAGCATTTCACGAACACATGTAAACAAACACAGAAAAATAGCAAAATCTGTGGAATGCCTTAAAATCCGCCATTGTGTCCACATCTTACCAATACGCGGTGTTTGAGGTCGCAAAAATGATGTGTTTGAAGTGTCGTTTTTTTTATCGACAATGTTTTGGTTGTACGACAGGGGCTATCTGCTTATTTTCTGCAAAAAGAAATTTGTTTGGCTAAAAAGTGAATTTTTACAAGTGTGGAGACGCGGGTAAACAGTACTTACATTTTGTCAAGGCCCTGTCCGAGCAAAAAAGGCACAAAACTTCCACTCCAAGGGTGCTTCACTCACTCAGAAAAATTTTCCGAATCTCGCTATGCACTTCAAAGCTTCGCGCTCGATATTTCATTTAAACCTCGCGCTCGGCTTTGTTTAACAATATTTTTCATGATTAAAACGAAAACTACTCATCCTGTTGAAAAATGGTTCAAGGGGAACTTGTAGATATTTTTAAGGCCAATAATTATGTTTCTTATCATTTCCTCTATATCTCGCGTTATTTGGCTCAAAATTTGAATTTTAGATTTTTTAAGGAAATTCAAAAAGTTGTTATGCCTATCCTATAGAGTGTTCATAAAGAAACATTTTTCATCTTTAGCCTTTTTTTCATATCGTGCGTTGTTTGGCTTTAAATTCAAGTTTTATTTCATTTTTTTGGATTTTCAAAATGTTATGTTTTTCAATTTTTTTTTATCCAAAAAAGTCATTAAGAAAAATTGTTCGTCTTTTTGAGTACTATGAAGATCCGTCATTAGAATTTTTAAATTTAAAAAAAAAGTGGTTTCAAAAATTTCCAAATGCTCCAGTTTTTTAAATTTTTATCCAAAATGGCTGGCCAACGAACTTGACCTTCATTTTAGGATACTAAAAGTGTATACCGAAGGACAATCCAATCGGTCAATTCTTGCGAAAGTTATCGTGCTAACAAACTAAAATCTACAGACAGACAGACACATTCGTAAAAACATGTTTTTCGGGTTCAGGGGGTCCCAAAAAGTAGACATTTGGTGAAAACTGGGGGGTCAAATTTTACACAAATCTAATACATTCTCTCTGATGAGAATGTAAAAAGAAGTTTGAGAAATCGCGTACTACACATGTGCTAGTATCTTGAGTATAGTTACTGGACCTGTCAGCTGTTTCGCAGGGTCGCCATTTGACCATTGTTACCATTATTATTACTGTATTAATAATGGTCAATTGGCGACCCTGCGAAACAGCTGACAGGTCCAGTAACTATATTCAAGTAACTAACACATGTGTAGTACGCGATTTCTCAAACTTCTTTTTTTACACGATTTTCGTAAGTGCTCGGGCTTTGAAGTGCATAACGAGATTCGGAAAATTTTTCTGTGTAAGTGAAGCACCCTTGGAGTGAAGTTTTGTGCCTTCTTTGCACGACACTTCAAACACAATGTGGACACAATGGCGGATTTGAGTAAAGTCTACATTAATTTTTAGTGGTTTGAAAATGCTCCAACACCGTTAAGGGCGTTGGATAATCGGGACTTGCAACTTTTTTCGTGTGCCCCCCATTTTCATTACGACCCTGACCTCTGAAACGCATGAGAAAAGATATGGGGAGTTTGAAAGACACAAATTGAATGTTTTTTTATCGACACAACACAGACTGTAAATAAAAAAAACGCGATGCAAAAAATTTTTGACGGAAATAAACTTTATTATTACGACGCAACTTTCACGATCCGATGCGGAAAAAGAGAGGAATATACTTTTAAAATGTTCGCCAACTAGACGTTGTAAGATGACAGGTTATGAGGTAGGGGGGTAGGGGAAGTCGATGTAGCAGAAGGAAGAAATGCTGAGAAAAAGAGATGGTAAGTTTGAAACACACAACTTAAATGTTTTTATATAGGCACAACACATACTGTAAATCAAGAAAACGCGATGTAAAAAATTTTCGACAAGACGATGAAATTACCGACTGCAATTTTCTAGTACAAACAATTACCGCTATCGTCTCGTGAGCGCGCTACTAAATCGACTTCCCCTGCCGTCCTACCTCATCACCTGTCGCCTTTCATCGTCTAATTGACGAAAATTTTATAAGTATATTCCTTTTTTTTTCGCATCGGGTCGTGAAATTCGCGTCGTAATAATAAACTTTATTTCCGTCGTCTTGTCAAAAATTTTTTACATCGCGTTTTTTTGATTTACAGTCTGTGTTGTGTCTATAAAAAAACATTCAAGTTGTGTCTTTCAAACTCCCCATATCTTTTCTCATGCGTTTCGGTGGATAGGGCCGTAATGAAAATGGGGGGCAACCGAAAAAAGTTGCAAGTCCCGATTATCCAACGCCCTTAACAAAAAATATACTTACAAACCCAGCAGAGATAATACAATTACAAATTTTAGTTTTATAGAAGAATAAAAACTGATAAAAGCACCGCAAACTTTAAAATAATTAGTAAAAGCATATATTAATGAATTCTATTTAAAATTGATACCAATTGTCATACTATTATCATATTTAATAATACGCGTTAATATACTACTGTAAAAAATTGTCTGTATATTTATCCTTTATAAAACTAAAATTTGTAATTGTACTATCTCTGCTGGGTTTGAAAATATATTTTTTGTTGAACTAAATTAAATCTTTCAAATTCAGTAGGTACTTCTAAAGTTGAGTTATAAATTTAAAAAATAATACTTATCAAAGTTTTGTAACTACATCAGAAATTGATAAAAGTATTTTATGTAAAAAAAAAAGACAATGTTTAGAAATCCAAAATGTGACATGTATTTCAGATATAGTATAAAAAATTATTAGGCCTGAAATCAGAAAGGTGGTTTTTGCGACAGCAAAAATATTTTTAAGAGTAATTCGAGATATATATATATAAAATCTGTATGAAGATTTTAAAATTTCGATACTGCAATGAATACCTAGAATAAAAATAAAACTAATATTTTTAAGCGTCGAGGAATACGAAAATCTTGTAAAACATAAGAATCTCGTTTCCGGAACAACATTTTTTTTTGCCAAAAACTCAAACTCCTGAGTGTATAAACGCGTTTCATTGATTATCTCGCTTCACTCTAAAATACATTCAAATAGTTTCTTCAGTGGGACCAAACGACCAGGACGGCAAAAATTCGTTCGTCTGTGTGCGTGCACTGAAAAAACAGTTTGGCTTGACCAACAAAAATTTGGTTAGCTCAACAAAATAATTTTGTTGTTATTTATACAACCAAACTGTTTTGTTATACTAACAAAATTTTTTTGTTGAGTCATTTGGTTGGCCTAACAAAACTGTTTAGTTTGCCTAACAAAACTATTTTGTTGGCCTAATAAAACTATTTTATTGGTCCAAAAAAATTATTCTGTTGACACAAAGTATATAAAATTTAATAAACTGTTTTACCTAATTTTTAAATTATTTTTACATTATTTATACTTAATTGATATATACTTGTATTATTGTATGCTTTTTACGCTATGAAAAATCGGAAAGAAATTTTTCGGCGACCGGGATTCGAACTACCTAAATACTTATTTCTAACGTATATTGAACGCCACTTAAACCACACGGATAACATCACACATGAAATATTTTATAAAAATCCCAGCAAAATATCACATAAGCCATGACTGACGGACACGCATGCGTTGTCGTATATCTTTTGGTCTAACTAAAAATTTGTGTTGGCACAACAAAACTATCTTTAGGCCAATAAAACAGGCTCATCAAAAAAATTTTGTCTTACCAACAAAATATTTTGTTGACTCAACAAAATAATTTTGTGTTAGGAACCAAAATTTTGTTGAGGCAACAAAAAATGTTCAACAAAACGTTTTTGTTTTGATGAAAAAAATTTTTTTTTCAGTGTGAGGGACTAGGTACGCAAGGCCCACGATTTCAGCCAGGTCTGGCCAGGTAATGCAGAAACTGGCTAGATTTTGGTTTATTTCTATGCTACTTTCGGACCTTGATACACAATTTGGCCACCCAAGCGTACGTTTTTACGTTGACTTTGCGACATCGTAAGGCTCGGTAAAGACATCTTAAAGATATGGAAGTAGGATGTCAGCCATCCAGAATTAAAACCGGAATCAGATACTGAAGAAAAATTACCTGATGAATGTGAAGAGCTTGATCTTCCTAGAAATTATTTAAATATCCCAGAACTTTCAGATGAAGACTACCTGGTTACAGGATAATTCTTTGAAAAATCAAAACAAGGAAAATGCTGTTCCTAATACTCAAAAATCTAGTGATTCCGAAGCGAATAGGGATACAGTATCTTCTAAAATAATTATGTCTGTCGACAAAAATTGAGAGTGCAAAGCGAAGTATCTTGTACGATTTCATTAATAAAATAGAGAAAGATTGTGTGAGCAAAAATTTAATTTTTTTTAGAAATCCTTTATTTGGCTGAATAAAAAGCTTCTCACGGGTTTTAAAATAACTGTAAATGCAGTTTTACCACTGATTATTGCAAAGGAAGTGTAACTACAATGCGATCGATTTGGTCGACCCACTAAAGGACAGAGAAAAGAAAAATTTTCCAAGACAATGACGTATATGATTTTGAAAGCTAAATTTTGTCATGATGGAGAAAGTTATGAAAAATTGGATTATAATTTCCTGATTACGCATAACTCGTATTCTATTTCTTGTTACAGAAATTATAATAGAAAAGTTCGTTAATGTACATAATTGTGATCGAGAGGGTGGAAAAAAATAAGATTAAGCGCAGTAGCCGCCCGAGCAGAAGATAGAGATGACAATGTTTAAGTGTTTAATGTTTTTTAATGTTTAACTGTTTCCAATTTTTAATACTTTTTTTTTTTTCTAATACTTGTAGAATTGTGTTGCGTTTTGCTTCTACGGCAAAGCTGACCTAATATCCGCGGAATATTAAGAAAGGGTTATTCAGATTGATCATCCTAGAGTGTAAGTTTTACAACCCTGGAGTGCAAAACGAGAGGTTAGTTTCTAAAGTAAAAGTAAAAGAAAGGCTTACTGTCAAGCAGACAGGCAGATGAGAAACGTATTCTTCACTTGACTAATGCACACAAACTTAATTCTATAACCCAACTTAACACCACTAAATACAACGCAGAATATCGCACGTTAAGTATATCGGTCGAAATGGTCCTCATATATTAACCAGCCAATTATCAAATTCTCACCGCTTGTGCAAGGAGAAGGAGTAAGCAGGAAGGAGTTGATTGGTACGCATATAGAA
>UCOH01007249.1:0-17428 GCA_900474275.1 Synergus japonicus
AATTAAAGCTCTTGAACTCTACTTTGTCACAGAAAAGCTTACTTGGGGTTTAAATATTGATGATGGATCAATAAATTCGAAAATACGTAAAAAAATTACGTTTTTGTGAATTTTTTTAATGAATAAAAGAGCTGTATTGATGTCAAAAAATTTTTTTCACCTCTAAACTACCACTGGGCACATTGTTATCATCCACGTAAACGATCTCAATAGATTAGGGGTCCCTAAAAAGCATAGACCAAGAAGGGGGACAGCTTAGGAGTATGAAAAATTTGAAAAAATTCGAAAAAAGCGTTTTTTGCAAAGTGAAACGTATTAAACGCTTTTTGAATCCGGTTTCGCAGCTGCTTTCATAGTTTTATGGTACAAATAAACGATTTCCGGGATAGGAGCCGATATTCAATGCATTTGGTAAATAAGCGCCACTCTAATTCACATATAGAAGAATCATCTTGATATTTACACGATGCCAGATAGGATTCAATTTTCGGCAAAATAGAATCCTTTTAGATTACGTGATATCAACGAAGTTCTGTTTAAAAAAAAAAAAAAATTTTCTCTGATGCGAGTGATCTCTTTTTCTATTATATTTACATAGTTTAAAACTAAGAAGTTTTACCAGAGCACAGTTTTTAAGGGCATTTGATACTTTACCATAAGAGAAAATTAACTATACCAATTATATATTCATAATAATAAATTTTTTTAGCCAAGAGGAGTCAATAAATCTTCACTCATGTAGACTGGTGGATCATTAACGTAATGCAAGTCATCACATTACACTCATAATGGGAATTTTTACAAGTGAATCACTGAATTTTACAAAAAAAATATATTATACTGTAATACCATATATCGTAGTTTTCTAATTTCTTAAATTTAGTATTTTCAATAGTCAAAATTCTCAATATGACATGTTTGTCCTCAAATTGCAACGTAGTCTAAAAAAATTGATTTTTTTTATTCAACACAAGGAAGCAGCAAGCACAGGAATACCAGAATATTAGGAAAAAAATTTTATCAGGAAAAGAGATATTAAAGGTTGAATTCGATTATGCTCAAAATCTATAGTTTCGGCGAGGCTTTCTATCTCTAACCAATTGTATAAAAGAAAGTGATGGTTATATGTATTCAATTGTCACATTCATGACTCCAAAAGTTGTTAAATGTTTCCCTTCTTTGAAGGATACGCGAGAAAAGGAGGAAATTCTGTATGTAGTTTTCTTGTTTACTGGATTAAAGCTGAATTTTATAGGTTTTTTTTAGTCTTCATCGCATTAGCTATTGCTAGTGCTGCTGCCTTTCTCACCAATTCCAGCGTCTTTAGCAAAAACACGTTGCCTAGCTTTAGTGTCTAGAGTTTTATCTGCAATATTCCTCACTGTAACGTCGTCACGATTTCATGAGTATGTAATATCGTGCTTCTTACACACCGCGTACAGAAAATTGATACCAGAATCACCTCGAACAATTCGTTTGGTGAGTTTAGTACCTGGACCACAGTACTGATAGCCAGGCAAGTGCAACTCAAACGGTAGATTATTGATAACTCTGTTGAGCAATGCTTTACCTTCTCGACGACGTGATACTTTATTCTGTTTACGATGCCCAATCATTCCTTACTGTACGAAGGTTAGTATGCAACTGATCTAGAAGCTATATAAGCGTTATATTTATAGCTTTCATAGCAGTTAAGGTTAAGACGCCATTCGAGAAACAACACATGTGGATTCGACTAACCTGAATATCAAGGTCAAGATGCGATTCAAGTTACAACTTGTCAAGCTTTCAATAGTCAACTTTGATACCCTGGTTATATCAGAAAAGCAGAAGAAACAGCATGGCAATCTTATGCTGCCACACAGTATTCGTGCAGTGTTCTGCGGACCATAAACTTGTGGTAAAACAAATGCATTACGTACACTAGTCCTTCACCAAAATGGACTAAAATTTAAAAATGTTTACTTTTATTCAAAATAACTCAAGCAGTTTTTTTCTAAAAAAGACATGAATTTCAGATAACTTCACATTGCGTTCCACATTTCGCGTTACCTTTCAGCTAACTTCATGCGTAGTGCGCTAACCTTATTGGTCAATTCATATGGCGCGCGAATTTAAATTATCATTTTAGTTGCTATAGACGAAACACGCGCGCTCAAGCGCGCGGCCTAAGCTCGTATTAAATAAAGTATATGGCGTTGAGTACTTTCCATTCAGTGAGCATGAGCAAGTAACACCACCAAGTGAGGCTCATCCAAATTCTATAATTATATTTGATGATGTAGCCTGTGAGAAACAGGACAACATTAGAGCCTATTTCTGTATGGCTAGACATACCCACTGTAATGTGGTGGTTTTTCACCCCATTGCTGATCCTCTACCCATACAGATTTTCTAAAAACGGGAGGTAATAAAGAACAGTCAGTAGGAATTCTATTAGCTGTAATGAGTGCGTGAGAGATCGTATGAATGTGTGAGAGTTGAGTGGAAGGGACTAAAATGCCAACCGTCTGGGATTCATCAGTCGTCTATACGTATATATTTCCCATCCTGCGTTAATACGTATATGATCAGTTAATATGTGCAAAGCTTGCACTATTTTGCATTTGGCGTGAAAAAACTACATGAGCTGTCAAAACATGTGAACGTAGCCATCAGAGGGTGGACGGCTACTACTTTAGAAATGGCAGAACATACACCCCATCTAGCGTAGTCTCAAAACCGTAAGATAAGATAATGTAGATAATAGATGACCAATCAGATAATTTCCAGATAATACGGAATTATAATTAAAATAAAATCTAGTAAACAATTGAAAAGCAAATAGAATTACATAAGAAAGTATGAATAATTAAATAAATATGTTTAATAATTATTTATATAATTGAATATGCTTTTCTATTAATTTTTAGTAAAAAAAAAGGTTTTTGTGTAGAAACTTGAGTCTAGGAAGTAATATAAAGACGTAATAATTTTTTTTAAATATAATAAATCTGAACATGACAGTTCATGACAGATACTGGTGGCCATTTTAAATAACTTCATCATCATGTTAAGAGGGCTGATATAAGGGTAAGCCAGAGAACTGCGCCAACTAGCGTAGCCTCATGACAGAATTAGAATTATAATGAGCCACATCTTCCATTACAACCGTTCACATAACACAACGACTGCGCGCTCAGACAGAGAACCCAGCGAATATTCAGTTTTGTGCTAGCTGTTCATTTTGTGAATATCTTTTGGTTTTTGTGATCTATTTAGTACGAATTTCGAGTAGCTGGATTGTAACGAGCCATTTCTGCGGAAAGTAAATTGGTTTCTTTCTCTCTTTGATCTTCGGAAGGCAAGGTAGGCACCAGTGATTTGATTTCTTCCAAATAAATTGTTCATATGTATTTTGGAGTTTGTAAAACAATGTTGCTAGATTACGTAACGCTTGGGGAACGCCCATGTGAAGGCGTAGAGCCGTTTTAGAATAATTGCTGTTCAGTTTATCATTCTAAATTGTAGAATGTATTAGATTTTTTTAGATTTTGAATTTATTGCAAATTAATTTCTTTATGTGAATTTCAGTGATAATTTAAACGGAAACTCTAAAATCCTGAGATAACTTTAGAATTACGTAACAAATTTCTTTTGTTAGACGCAAAATTACATCATAACATAAGATGGTCATGTAGACCATCTTATTGTTAAATTCAAAATACGTTAGATTCAAACTGTACAGAATGTATTATTTCTGAATTTCGATTATTATTTCTGGTATCTCAAACGTTTTACTAATCATGCATCTTTCTAATTCATTGTATATATTCTTTTGCGCCCCTACGAGATCCCTCTCCAATTGAGCTAATTGGATCCACATTTTTAAGCTATTTTCAGGAGATCATGAAGAAAGTTAAGTTGAGTGGTATCATAGAATACCAAATAAAATTTGTGAAAAATTTTAGTTTGGTATCAAGTTTAGACAGTACTCAAAGGTCGAAAGTCCCTTGAGGTAAAGATGACTGATATTTATTTCGCAATAATATAAATCTCTTAGTTCTATTCAAGCACTGGTTGAAAAAAAAATTGAGACATGTGTATGATGATCATGTAAATACTAACTTGAGTTATTTTCAATTTCGAGACTTGTGCTCAGAATATTGGAACACTAACAAGTAAAGATTTATTGCTAATGATAAAGACAGTGATCTTGCTTAAGGAGGTTATAGGAAAGGATTTGATTGCTTCATCACTGTATAAAATTGAAAAATCTGAAAAATGAAAAATCAACACATCAACATGTGAACGGTTTCTGAATTGGACTATTTTATGGAATGGGACACACATGAATGGACGGGTGCGCCACCGCGCCGCTAAGAATTCCGCGGCCATCCATCACCTCGGTCCAGCCTCCGTCATTTCGCCAAGATTTTAACCCCGTAAGCCGTCAGACTCCCATAGAGAAATCTCGCGCCACCCTCATTGTAGCAGCCTTATATTTTAGTCCTAACCACCTGCTATCACCCCTTGAGGAACTATTCGATAGACACCCTTTTCATCCCCATAAGTGATTCGGTTGAGGCGAGCGATTCCTTTCATTTTTTATTCCTTTGACTTGTCAATTTGTATTTAGTGAAGTTTTATAACTATAATGTATGTAAATACCTCAAATAATTCTCCTGTGATATACATAGGCGTTAGAATTTTTTATTTATTTTAGGGTCAAATTAAACTGTTATTATTTCGTAAGGAATGATTTTTTAAAATCTGTCAAAAATTGAGAAGATTTTTCTCACCTCCCTGATCAGAAAAAAATTTAACATAAAGGTAAATTGCAAATCACTACAAATAAGAAATTTTTAAAACATTTTTTTCGCGCGCGCGTAACTAAGACATATATATTTCGACTTCAAATTTTGTATACTTTTTTTAAGGCATTGCACGGTTACATAAACGGCGCTATTTGAGGAGCTGACCTCCTTCCATGGAGAAGGCACAGTCATCGAAACATTGGATGAAAAAGACCACCTGTCTCCACTCGCTGAGAACTCGACCAATGTCGTGATACATCACACTCCGACCATCGCCACGACCAGCGTCATGCAGCCAAAGGAATCATCAAAGTTTTCACTGACGGAGCCTGTACTGAAAATAGTACACCACAAGCCAAAGCGGAGATCGGGGTTTTCTTTGAGAACCAACTCATCTCCTCCATCTCGTGACCAGCATAAGGTCGACAGTCGTCAAATACTCGACACGTCAGAGCTGTGGGCTACACCAAACTGTAAATCTGCAAATATTCTCAGGTTTTGCTGAATTGTATTCAGTAATGGATTCCCGTGTGGAAGAGTCGAAATTGTCGGAACTCCAGAGGCAAGTCAGTAAAGAATAAGAAAGAATTCCTACTTCTTGAAAAAGTACTCAAAGACCTAGAGCTAGTTCAATGGGAGTATGTATAAGGCAACGAGGCAGCAGATCGATTGGCTCGTTCTGGAATTTCTGAATTCGAAGCAACCTACTCCAGCCCGTTCTGAGTTCCAACATGCTCAACAAGACGATCCAGAGATTCGAAATCTAGCCTCACGTTGGCAGATGCTCTTCAATAAAGAACGTCGAACACCGGAAGAAGAATGGTTCTACGCCAATCACTCTCTTGATGCCGACGGTTTCAGACAATGATATGAGACCCGGTGGCTGCTACTCTTACCCAAAGACTATTAAAAAAGTGTCCTATACGAGTAGTGCGACACCCGAATCTCAGGTCATCCTAATGGCGAGGAAACTCAGAGGTCAATTCAAGAGCTATTTACCTGGGACACCATCCGAATGAATACCAGCGATTACGTTAAATTGGGATCAGGACATCCCAGAAATCTTATTCAATGTAAAGAACCGATGAAGCGCTGCCACAGGCACGACACCTGGTCAGGTACTTTTGGAACACGCGCTAAAAGACCAGGAGAATGGTCTTAACCTCTCTTAACCTCCGCAGCTCAGAGTTCTCGTCAACCGATCGAGGGCCTGCTGCATATGCTTAGAAATCACCCAGACCCATATATCTTAAAGAAGTATCATCCTCAACCACGCCAACCTCCAAAGTTTGTCGTCGATGAAAAAGTTTTGGTTCGTAACCATGTTCTTTCCGATAAAGCACGAGGCATCAACGCGGATTTAGCCCCAAAATTCCAGGTCATCCTCGTATCTAGGAGGCGAAGTTTATCTCGTCCAGATGGAAGGGAGAACTATAAAAATTGACTATACTGAACTACGACCTAGAGAGTCCAAAGAACCCGATAGTTTTAACTCAAGTCACGACATTGAGACTCAAGAAAAGAGTCAACCCACTTCGTTGAGACCCGATAACACCCACTAGGTCACAGCCGGTGACCAGACGAGTCTTATTGATTCAACACTCCAGCACACGTCAACACTAATTTAACTAGCAGTTTGTGATTCCCATAGCAGCTTCAGCAGAAACCCCATTTCTGCTATGAACGATCTCCAATCAACCATTAATTCTCACTCTCCGGAGAAAGAATCGGGATTCCGGTCTGAATCCGCTAACCATGGGATTCTCGAAAGAGTTCCCAACAGACGTTCCACCAAAGGATGTGGAGAGTTTTTGGTGACTTGGACGACCTAGAGATTACAGAAAGAATGTTCACCAGGAACAGAAACCTCTGCCCAGATACGATTTACGACCACGTAAAACGTGATTTTCGTATTTTTGTTGTGTATAGATGAACTCATGTGGATTCTATTTATACTTCATTACTACACGGATGTATCGACAAAGTTCGAACATCAAAAGCTGATGTGGTTGTAGTGCTGCGTAACACGCCCATCAGACATACGTCCACCATTAGAGAATCAAATCCTCAATTTGATTCTCTGACTTAAATTAAAGTTTGAAGTCTTGAATATTTTGTTTATTAACTATCATTTCGCTTTTCTATGTAAATTCAAATTAAATTTAACTTCAAAGATTTCTATAAATCAAACTAATGATTTTCCACGATTTAATCGATTATTGTCTAAATATTTGATTCTCATATTTCCGATTTTATTTGTCAAATATATCAATTGTTTCTCATGAAATCTGGTCTCGATTTCTTTCCGTGATGCTGTTTAAACCCGTGACCTTGAGATGTTGCGATAGCCTAACCTGAGCTAGTAGTTGTTTTTTTGAGGATATTACAGGATCTGTGGAATTGGAACTCAACGTTATTTATTTCGAATAAATAAATGGTGCGTTATAAATTTGAGTTCCTCGAATTTATCAAGAGTAAGGATTGCCGAGACATAGTCTCGCAGTTAGAGGCCAAGCTATTAGAGGCCAAGCTGCACGAACAGAATTTGTAGTAACAGCCCTTCGAAGATCATTTTTTTCTCTTTTGTCCATGATAGCTGATCCATTAATCGAGTCAAAATAATGAGTTAATAATGGTTAATGAGTGATTGAAGATTCTTAAAACTTCGGATGTGACTATGCCTGCCTGTTTGGGTACAACTTTTATGCCTTCAGTTATCATTATTCCTTCTGTATAAACCAAAAATATTTGTTTGTACATACAGAAAGTATCAAAAATATTAAATAATAGATTTAACAAACCTTTCATGTTGGAAGGAAGACGTATAAGTGAAGCAAATGATATGCTTAGAACATGTGCAGCGGGGTAAACTCTCATTTTTCTTATTTTTTTTAACAATGTGACCGTCAGTTAATTTAGGAACATATCTTCGGATTTGATTGACGCTTTTACAGTCAATGTCATATACCAATTCACATATATCCCAAGCTGCAATCATAGGATTGCGTTCTTCTTTTTTACCATCATCCACGCTTATTTCCTGTTTAAATTTCAACAGAAGTTCTTTATCTAACAAATATTGATTTGAACACACATAAACTGGGATGAAATGTTTTGGTACTAATTAAAATGATACTATATTTTAACAGGATTAATAATTAGTTTAATTTGTTTTCAAATTATATGAATGAGTTTACAATATTTGATTGAATGGAATTTATCAAAATAATGTTTCAAAATTAGACTGAATTATAAGGAAATCGCTCAGTGTAAATCGTCGCACCGTGTACGAGCGTACGTACCTCTCGTTAAGATGCTATAAAGAAGCCAAGTGAGTGACCCACTCATGCGTGAGTCCGATCTTAGGCAAAAATTTCTCCTCATCATCCCCATCGATGATTCACGTACACAAGTACGTGAATTGTATAAGTGTACTACGCGTATTATGCGGATCCATGCACGTCAAAATTTACCCTGCTGCTAAGAAAACCTTTTGATTTTCCCAGTTAATCGAGGCCATGGTCGAAACCATGCACACAAAAAATGACTGATAGTGCATGGATTTTTCCATGCACCCGAAGACGCAGCACACGGCTAATCTTAAGCAATTCATTTCATTCTATTCAGTTCATTTCAATTTGAAATTTAGTTAACCTTTATAGCATCTTTTTTACAATAAAAGTTTCTGATAATCTACGCTGGTGGCCGATTTAAGTTTCGGTCTCGTCGCTGATTGTAACATGATTCATAATATTTCGCCTAAACTTCGTCGAGATATACACAAGTCGTGGAGTATATTCCTAAATGATAAACAGTTCTGTCTTATATTTCTTTTTGTTCATTACAATATGTCACGGGTACTTTTAATAGTATTTCACTTTACAACAATAATAATCAAAATACGTATAGTTGTATTATTATTGTTTATTGACTTTAAGGTTTACAAAGGTTTAGGAGGCACAAAGGGTCCGTCATAACTAAGACGTAACGTAACACACTAACCTAACGCTGCCTACAGGGTGGCCCTGTAGGCCCTTTTTGGGTCTCAACCAAAGTAGTAGGAGTAAAGAACTATCTTAGAGTAAACTAGTGTTGCAAGTAATACACAGAGCGTCAGACCCCCCATTTTAGATTAAAATTAGTCCCTAATTTTTAACTCTAAGGTTCCTAGGTTTAACAAGTGCAGTTTGTTCAAGTGCCTGAACTGTTGGTTCTGCACTTGACGCAGCAATTGGTGTATGAGTAGTAAGCGGTACAATAGACGATATATTTGTGTGAGAAGCTGTGGTTACTGTTGTGTTTACACAAAATAACTTGATACAAACATTTTTCGGAATTAGTTTATGGATGCAACGAAAAAGTCCCAACCTATAGCCTAAATATACGAGAATAATTCCTATAGACGCGTACTCTATATATCTTAGGATGTCCATACTTTAACGAGCAAGATTAACCAAATGATCACCATCTGAAAATTTAATATTGCTCTTTAAGGCGGTTTGCGTGGACGATGCTGCGCTCGTTATTAAATAAGATCTCATAATTATTGCTGGGTAGGACTCTAACAATTGTGGCTGGGCCATTCCATTCGAGACTGAGTTTGTTTTCTTTGGTGTTCAGCACTTTAACTAAATCGCCTGGCCCGAATATTCTCTGGGGCAATGCTATTCGCGAGTCTTGTTGTCTCTTATATTTCTCCTTGTTGGTTTCAATGCGTTCCTTTGCTTTATTGATGTAACGTTCGTGTCGTTCTTGCCATAGTTTAATCAATTCTGGATATTTCAAGCTTGGCGTGGTGGCTAGAGCTGATGGTATATTAGCATTTCGACCAAATGTTAATTGAAAAGGACTAAAGTGAGTCATGGTATTGTAAGCCATACAGGGAAATTTAAGGATATCATCCCACTGTACGTGCAGATCATGCATTGCAGTTTTTATCAGATCTTTGATAGTTGCATGAGTTCTCTCCAAGGCTCCGTTGGATTGAGGATGGAAGGCTGTGGTTTTTACATGCTTGTTTTTAAACAAATTTTCAAAGTTTTGAACTAGTTCGGACAAGAAGTTTTGTCATTGATCTGTTAAAATGTGTTTGGGTGATCCGAATATGTAGATATAATGATCAAATAGATTTTCAACTATTGTTTCTGATGTAACGTTCTTTAGTGGTATGAGGATAATGTACTTTGTCAACATATCCTGTATCGATAAAATATACTCGTTTCCCTTATTTGTCATAGGAAGAGGATCGAAAATATCCATTGCGATTTTATCATTGGGATCTGTTGGCGTATCAGGGATTATTCCTTCGACCTTTCTTTTAATTCACGTTAGCTTCTGAGTCTGGCATACATCGCAGGACTTAATGTACTTTATGATGTCGTTCTCCATATTGGTCCATATTGGTCTCTGGCTCTGGCGATGGATTTATTTTCCCTAAAGTGTTGTGCCATGATAGATAGATAGACTTTCCACTATGATCTGTCGTTTTTCTTCTTCAGATAGTTCCGTAGTCGAACGGTAGCAAGAATATACCTTTAATTGAGGATACTTGTGACTAATGAACTGATAAGTGTTCGTAGTTTAATTCGCTCGGTACTAATGATTGTGGGATCGTTAAAATGCAACCTGAGGATGCCAAGTTTTCTTCCTAAGGTCTGCAAAGCCACCGAATTGATTGCATTCAACCATTTAGTCTCATGGTAGCTCCTCATACTAGTTACATCGGGCGAACTTGATTCTCGTTTACACAACTGTCTCCAAAGCTTACCATTGGCGTTTGGTTTTTCAACCTCCTTTGTCTCAGTTGGTTGGGCAAACCATCGGTAATATTCGTTTTTTAGCTTTTTCTCTTCTTCATTAGTTTCACTGTTCGTAGGATCATCTTCATTAAAAAGCCAAGTAAGTGCCTGATGGTCTGTCAATATTTTGAAACTTCTGCCCAATAAATATTGTCGTAATCGTCTCACTGCCCACACTATGGCTAGGAGTTCTTTCTCAATTGCTCGGGTGCGTTTAATGTCATTGATATGCAATAGCATGGATGTGCCTCTTGAGACAGAACGGCTCCCAGTCCCACATTGGATGCATCTGTGGTCCGTGTGAACTCTTTTGAGTAGCCTGGGTATCTTAACACTGGAGAGGAACACAGTGCCGTTTTAAGTGTATCGAAAGCAGCCTGACACTGGGTTGTCCAATCGAAAGGGGTTTTCTCTTTCGTGAGTTCTGTCAAGGGCTTGGCAATAGTGCTGTAATTCTGTATAAACTTTCGATAGTATCCCGATAACCCGAGAAAATTTTTGACATCAGTTGGTGTTTCTGGCTGTCTAAATTCCATTACCGCCTTTATTTTACTTGGATTATGTTTTACTCCGTTCGGGATTATCACGTGTCCCAAATACTCGAGTTCTGGTTTCAGGTACTCGCATTTGTCTGGTTGGAGTTTTAACCCAGTTTGTCATAATCTCTCTAAGAGAATGACAAGGTTCTTGTTGTGCTCCTGCAGAGTTGCTCCAAATACAATGATGTCATCCAAATATGCGAAACATATTTTTCCAATCAATGCTCGTAAGGCGTTATCTATCATCCTTTGGAACGTTGCTGGCGCGTTTTTCAGTCCAAAGGGCATACGTTGAAACTCGAAATGTCCTTCTGGTGTGGAGAAAGCTGTGTATTTCTTGGAATCAGGATCCATGGGGATCTGATGGAATCCTGAACTAAGATCAAATGCTGAGAAGAACTTTGCTCTCCCCAGTTGGTCCAAGATATGTTCAATCACCGGTAGGGGATATGCATCCTGGTCCGTACATTCATTGAGTTTTCTAAAATCAATGACTATACGCCATTTCTTTTTACCTGATGCATCAGCCTTCTTCGGTACCACCCATACAGGTGAATTGAAAGGTGAGTCGGAATCTTTTATAATGCCCTTAGCAAGTTGAACATTAGTTTGCACGTGGATCTCCTTCTTGTGGCACTCTGGTGGTCGATAACTCTTAATGTTTATAATTTTGTTTTCCCTGAGTACAATTTTATGTGAAGTAGACTCCGTGCAAGGCAACGGATCTCCCCCCAGGCAATATATATCATGATATCCGGATATTATTTTGCCAATGGATTGTTTGTCTTCATGTTCCACATGGTCTAAGCGGGAACGATTTAATACCTTCTGGGTTCTATCAAGAAGTTCCCGTTCTGTTATATATCGCACGGAAGCTTCCTGAAATTAAAGTTTGGTTGGCCTAATGTCAAACTCGTGGGTCTGGTATGTTTTATATTCAGAGGTAGGGTTTGATAAGGGGATTTTTATATTATTATCTATTATACTGTAAATAGAGTCGGGTAAATACTTGTTATTTATTAGTAGCGCGTTTTTGTCAATGAACTGGACCTGCAATTTAACTAATTGCACGGTATTAGGTGGTATAATTATACCGTCATCTATCAGTTCATGCTTGATGTTATTCAAATACAGGGCGTTATTGGTGAGATTGTACCTATACTGATGTAAAAAAGGTAATCCCATTATGCCATCTTCCGGTATTGGAAAATCTTGTTGAACTATGTGGAAAGTGTGTGGTGTTCCTAAATAGGGAATTACTACCTCGTGTTTTCACTCATGTGGATCACGTCCCATAAAAAAGGTCTTAACTTTTGTGATTTTGTTCGCGCGTTTGGGAAGATGTTGTGTCTTTATCAGGTTTATAGAAGATCCTGAGTCTACTAATAATCTAATATCTCGTAATCCGTTTCCTCGTATGATGACTGATTGTAGTCTTCTTCCGGATATTGCGGATACTGGAACTGAAGGTTCTCCTCTTCGCAGGGCTCCTTGACTTCGGCTTCCGTCATTTCCTGACTTTCTACTGTATTCACTCGCTGTGGAGGACGTTTGCTGTAAGATCCCTGCTGAAAACCCTGAGTAGTTTTATTCGGACATTGACTCTGAACATGCCCTAATTTTTTGCAAGTAAAACATTGCATTTGAGCTCTTTGTTGTAGAGGAAGTTCATGGTTTGGTGGATTTCTATGTGAAGGTCTATATGTATTGGGTGCGTTAATATAAGTTGGTTTTTGATTGGGATGTGGGTTGATGGGTCGTGCTGGGGTTGACCTTGCTATGACAGATCCTCTACTTCTCAATCTCTCTCGATACCAGGCTTCAGCTTCCATGGAGTCCTGAATAGCTTGAGCAAACGTGGCTTGCCGTACGGGTCGTACTTGCGTGCTTATTTCGTTTCGCAAGTTCATTATGTACCGCTTTATAGCGGTACGTTCCTATATTTTGAGAGCTATGCTTCGTTCTAGAGGACGCTGATGTTCTGCTTGAATTGCATAGTTTAGTTCATTCAGTAACTGTCTGAATCTGAGACTATAACTCTGCACAGTATCATTATTTTGACTACAATTTTTCAATCGGCTTCTGCATAGCTCGATGGAGTTAGCAGGAGCTAAATTTGTCCTCAAAATATGGAATAGGTCTTCGTAGCTTTCTATTGTTGCATATCTGATTGCCCTTTTGGTCACATCAATAATTTTTTCTGCGATTATGTAATCTAGCAGAAGTTCGGGCTGAGAGCAACGCGTACGGGCTCTCTTAACATTTCGTATAAACTCATGCACGCCTATGTCGTCGCGCCCGTTAAGAACTTCTGTCGTTCTAACTATATCTTTCGCAGGTATAAATTCTGGCACTTGATGTTAGTTGACTCTCGCATGCGAGCCATGTGTTGTTTGTCTAAGCGGGCCGTTTACTGAGTTTTTCAAACCTCTGTGCCTAGACCGGTTTGTTATCTCTCCGTTATCTGACTCGAAAGCTCCATCTGGTTCCGGACCGGATGCACTTTCGCCCTCGGTCAGCAATGTGCCTCTCCTCTCAGCTACCATTTTTATCTCGTCGGCTCTTTTAGCATTTTCATTATTTAAAAGTTTAACGCTTTCAACGAGATTAACCTGTCCGGCCTGTAGCTGCTCTAATTGTTTCATTATTTGTTCAACATGTGAGTCGGTCGCCATTTCGGACATTTTTTGGATTAGTCGTTTGGGAATGGGAAACTAAACTTTCTTTGTTCGGGGAGGAACGAATTTCACGGAAAATTTCGCGTTAAATTAAAAATTTTCGTTTAACCCCTCACAAAATATTCTGATATTTCCTATGATAGTAAATACTATCTTACAAAAGTTCTAATTCTTATTTTTAATTCAATGTACCTCATCTATTGTTGTTGCTGAATGGTGGTGGCCGTGGACACTTGCTTCCAGCAAAAGGCTTCTTTTTCTGAGATTTTACCGCTTGATTGCACACTCGAGGATTTACCATCTAGATCGACGTTCCCCAAAAATAAAGGTTTTAATTTCGGGTTTTCGGTTTCTTCTGGTTTACGTAGGATTGAGTCTACTTAATTCAACTGCAAGTTTTACCAGAAGAACTTACTGGCCATTTATCGGATGGAAGTCCGTAGATTCCGACCGAAATTCGCACTTATCACTGTGATTACTTATCACTTTATTATTTATCACTCATCGGAAGTCCTTAGCTTCCGACAGAAATTCGCACTTATCACTTATCACACCAGTTTCTTTTTTTTTGAGAATCCGTCGAGTTTTTATTTCGCAAAATCATTTCAACGGATCCTGGCAGGATCGCCAAAAATGTCACGGGTACTTTTAATAGTGTTTCACTTTACAACAATAATAATCAAAATACGTATAGTTGTATTATTATTGTTTATTGACTTTAAGGTTTACAAAGGTTTAGGAGGCACGAAGGGTCCGTCGTAACTAAGACGCAACGTAACACTAACCTAACGCTGCCTATAGAGTGGCCCTGTAGGCCCTTTTCGGGTCTCAACCAAAGTAGTGGGAACTATCATAGAGTAAACTAGTGTTGTAAATAATACACAGAGCGTTACAAATTATCTGGCGAATCGAAGTAACTTAATCTAAATATACAGTCTAGCTTTAAGAAATACCGACAAAAAGATTGAATTGAATTAGCTCTATTTATTCGACTTTGAAAAGAGTATTAATTTCATACTAAAGATTCAATCATCTTGATTTTTATTTAAAAAATAGTTCATTTTGAAGAAAAAGCGATTGTCGGCATTTATTTCGTTAAAATTCTTAATCCTATCCAGAACAAATATTTTAAAATTTCCTTTTTTTCTTTAAGTGGTTTCTTCCGTTCTTGTTGTTTTTGCTCATCTGAATTTTCATTAAAAAAATCTGAATGTTTTTTGTCAGAAATTTATTTCTTATTTCTTTCAAAAGATGAGAATCAAAAATTGGAATTATACTTTGATTCCAAAGCTCTATGACACCACCTGCAGCATTTGTATTATAATACCTATTTGTATAGGTATTATAATCATTCGTGTGGAAATTTTCCCAATTAAGCCTAATTATTATTTGGACGCCAATCTGTGCCCAACTGGGCAACCCTATTTGTAAAAAAAATCTGGAAATATTAGTAAAATAGTATTTTAGTTCTAATTTGGATTGTGTCTTGTGACCAATTATGATGAAATTTTAATCATTTATCATATTTAAATTCATCGGGTATTAAGATTGTAACCCCAGTTTGGGCATAAGCACTACTCAGCGTTACAACCCCGACTAGAACCCAATTAGTAATTGGGCATTTGTTGGGGTGTGATCGGGAACCCTAATTGGGAGTTGGGTAAATCAACTGGGGCCCACTTGGGCCCCAACCGGCTTTTCCACACGGGTAGTAAGGAAAACACATAAAAAGCAAAAGACATATATGGGGCATTATTCTTCAAGTGTATCACCTTCAGAATTCGACTTTGTCTGACCAAACTCAAACTCGGGTAAAGTGTAGTCCTACTAAGTACAACTTTAGAGGAAAAAGATTTTTTCAATTGGATAAAAATTTACCCAGATAGGGGAGGGGGAATTGTGTGTCCCACATGTTTTTGATAGCTTTTTTCCTGGTCTATCGAATGTCTATAACCATTTTTTAAAAAATTGAAAATTTGACCGATTTTTTTGAAAATGAAAATATTTTTGAGTTTTGCCGAAAAAGGCATGATTTTTTTTAGGGTCTCAAAATAAAGCTTAAGTCTTTATCTTTCGATGCTGCACTGTACAGGGCTGAGACTGTCATTAAAATTTTCTAATGCCTGCACAGTAAAAACAAAGTCTGAAATTTATGCTAGACTTGTTATAATTTTTGCCTTAAATTAAATCAGTAACTTGATTTAATCATGAGAATAGTATTTAAAAAAATCCTTCAGAGTCTTAAAACAAAAATAAACCATGAATTGGACTGAATTTTAGACTATTGGTTTTAAAAAAAGATTGAATTATCTTGACTTACTTCGAGCTGTAAAAAAGACTGTTTTTTAGTCCTCGAAAGTTTGAAGTTGTGACTGCACTCGCGGCTCCCTCTCCTTCTATACGACGCCATTTGCATAATTTACTTTTGCATCAAGTTCGTGCGACAAGAGTCGAATATGACACGTGTAATATCTGATATTAATCATACCGGATAATATAGTTTAATATATTATATAAGTGTGCTTATGTTTACTATTTTTGAAACTTCAAGTTTACATTTTTCACAGTATGTACCTCATCCCAGTGGGCAAAAAATATATTGAAAGAAGTTTTTAGAACCTAAAAACGTCCTATGTTTTGAAAGCAAACACTCAAGAATCAGACAAAAAAGTTTGTTTATTAATATGGAAATATAAACACAATTTCTTTGTTTAAAATAAAAATACTTTAGTACAAATTGTTTAAATATAAATTTGAATTTATATTTAAACAATTTAAGTAATCTTGACAGCTGAATTTTATATTTAGATTAGGTCTTAATTAAAGTCCATATTCTGGTTGACGATCGATAAATAGTCTATTGAGGGTGTGAATTTCAGCCCATTTTCTGACTTGCAGTTCAGTTTCAGTTTTTTTAACGGCTGAATGCCAGCCCTATTTCTAGACCCCGTCTTATTTCTAGACTATTATCCTTCGCTGAATTTAAGCGGACATGGTCTATTTTCATTTACATCTTAAATCAAGACCGTTCTTGAGCTTAAAATCAGACTTTGTTTTTAATGTGTGCATTACTCTATACAATACACTCTATAAATCTGAATTATTGAAAAATCACTAATTGGTAGTGAAATTTTACTAATTCAATTAGAGAAAAGTGAGCCACTAGAAATTAGTGGAAATTTACTAATTGAATTAGTAAAATTGCTTGACTAGAAGAATTAGTAGAAATTCACTAAACAATCAGTGATTTTACAGTACAAAATATTGACTAATATAATAGTAAAATCTACTACCGTTTTAGTGAAATATATATTTATTTAAAATGTTTAATTAACATTATGGTTTCATTTCAAACATATGAGAACAATAAATTAAATTAAAAATTATATTAAATTTGAATACAGAAAATCTAAGTTTAGATTACAATCCCGTGTGCAAGGTTAGTCGCTGTCGTCGACGTAGTTAGTTACAGAAGTATCCATTGTAATGTTCTCTTGAACATTTTCAAGTAAAATTGCTAAAGATTTAACAGATCCTTGTTACGCTAATCTAATTTTAAATATTGATATCTCACTATATAGCACTATATAAATATTTTTCCTGAAACACCCTAAAAC
>UCOH01007251.1:0-14195 GCA_900474275.1 Synergus japonicus
ATATATATATATATTACTAATTTTCTGTCAGGGAAGTGATAAAATTGAATCTTTTGTAGCCACCTTGTTTCTGATATATTTGTTAATTAAAATGAAGATATTGAATTTAAAAACTTGAATCCACTACCCTCAACGTCCCCGTTCCTCAAAAGATTTTTTAATCGGTTTAGATTTTTTTCTGACAGTCAGAAGAGGATTATATGTTGTAACACGCTTAGAGCATCGGTTGATCGACGATAGCGCGATTAGTTCTCGATAATGTGTTCTCGGATTTGAAGAGACTAGCGAATGGCGTTCTTTTATCGTCTAAATAAAAGGAGGCACGCGACGGGGCTTAAAACACGAGGAAGGCCATGGATCGATGAAATTAGCACAAAGTGTGAAGTGCTAAAAAGAGATAGATGGACAGAATCAGATATACTGATATATATATATATATATATATAGAGAGAGAGAGAGAGAGAGAGAGATGCATAGGTGCAGTGGCTGAAAGGGTGGGCGAAGTTGACGGAATAGAGTCGTCATAATATTGTCTCCCCGTGACGCCTCGGAATAATGGTGCATGTCCCCTTGTTTCCGTGTGTAGTGTCCCTGTGACTGGCGAGACGAGACGAGGCTGTGTACGAGCTTTAGGAGCAAAGCGGAAGAACACGAGGGTGTAACTCTCTATTCAACCCACTTCCGTTATGTCGGGGTTCGGATAAGCACCGCGTAAGCCGGGGAGGCTTTATTATTACGAAAATATCCTCAAGTGTCATGGCAACGCCATATATACCCGCTATACATCCCTTTTAGAAAATATCCGAGTCTTCAAATGCTCGGGCCACCCCAAAATCAGAGGAGATATTTCCTTTTTTTCGGAAGTACCCGTATTTTGGACTCTTGGGGACATCTTGAAATTCTTTAACATTTTCAATCCCGTAAAATCATTAGAAATGGTATCAAGTTCCACGAAATCATTTAAAATTCCACAACTTTTTTTTTTAAATCAGACAATTTTACAACAATCATCGAAATCATTTAAAACGTTGTGAAATATGACAAACTTTAAAGTCCGTCAAATTTCATAGAATATTTAAAATGTCATGAAAATTTCTTGAAAACCGTTAAAATTCGCGAAAATCTCTTAAAATTTTGAGAAATCTTTTTAAATCATTTTTAATTCCTCGAAATTCTATGACAACATTTAATATACCTTAAAATTCATTGAAATCTCTTTAAATTCTTAAAAACCTCTTTAAATTTCTCAAAATTTCACATTTTCCTCGAAAATCGAGGTCATTTAAAATCCCTTATAGAACTCTTTGAAATCTCTTAAATTCCACAAAAAACAGCATTTAAAATCCTTTAAAATTCCATAGAATTCCTAAAAATCTCTCAAAAGATCATGAAATCCTTTAAAATTCCATGAAATATCCTGAAATTCTCAAAATTCCAAAAAATCTTTTAAAAATTCCAAAAATATGAATTTCGTAAAATTCACTTAAAAATTGTGAAAATATCTTACAATTCCCAGAAATCTCCTGAAATCCCAGTCTAAAAAAGTTATCTAACGAAATTTTGAATGGCTTTATGAAGAAGAACAAGAAACTAGTTTTTGCTAGCTTAACTTAAAAAATATTGCAATTAGTCATTTTATCACTCTGCTCTCTAAATCTGAATTAGTCATAGTTACTAAATCATAGTTAGTAAATCATTAGTTAGTTAAAAACTACTAATTCATAGTTAAAAAGTACTAATTCAGTTAGTAGCGGTAACTAAATCAATTAGTGAACCTTACTAAAGTGAATTAGTACTTTTTAACTATGAATTAGTAGTTTTTAACTAATTTATAGTGAAAATGCTTACTAAAGTGTATTAGTAAATTATTTGGCTCTATTTCGTTAGTAACTTATGACTAATTCAGATTTAGAGAGTGTAGTGCTACTGATTTTTTAAATTGAAGTATGCGTACTTCACTCTCTGTAAGCATACTTCAATTTCGAAAAAGAGTCTACAGAACGAAAATATCCATAATATTTGTTGAGTAAAATGAAGAAATTGAATTTTGAAGTTAAAACTAGAATCCAGTAGAAGTGATGAAGTAATAATTAAGTCACTTAAGGGTTATTACATAATAATAAGTAATTTCGAGAAGCACAATAGAGGTTTTGAGCCGGTTGCTGAGAGTCGAATTGGAACTGGCTCCTTGTGGTTGAACAACCCTCAGGAAATTCTGATGTCGTCAAGTACGTATTGGCTGTCGACCTCCGCGACAAATCCTGTCCACAATAGTGAGGACTAGTCGCATTGGTGAAAAACGACAAAACTACAATAAAGATCCTGAAGAACTGTCGACTGTACCAGTCAAACGACATTCGCTCTTTACGTGACGTCAAGTGTCCGTCTGTTTGGCTGTTTTCTGTGACATGACGTCAGGCCACCACAATGCCATCACAAATATAATTTTCAAGCAGGGTTTTTAGTCCATGAATCCTCTCAGGTAGAATCAAGCATTTCCTCACTTCATTATATTTTATTGTACTCAAAAACTCCTGCTTTTATAAATTTTATTTTCAATCTCTGAGGATCAACTTCCGAAACTTCGTGGCTGCTCAGCATCTATAATGCGTTTCAACTTCGTTGTCGAAAAAAAATTTTAAATGCGTTGAGAATGATCCTTTGACCCAATTTCCTGGCGGGCCGAGGACTTGAAGATCGCAGAAATCCTTTCCCGTCGAGACAACTTTTCGTGGATCAAAAGGCGGACATTATTAGTGACTCGAACGTCACTGGAACGTCGAATTCACGAGAGAGTTGTCGTGCGGTTTCCTCGGGGTGAGGGGCTTGGGGTTGATGATTCGAGCGAGGGATATGACACTCCGGGGGTCCGAGATGTGTCAGCCCGTTTCAACGCCGTGAACCCTTGACGTTCGAAACGGGGTCTAACAAACCCCAGGGAACGCGATATCCCACGGCCAATCCCACAACCATGTAATTTCTAGCCAGCAGGTGAAAATAAAGTCTCTCCAGTGTTTTCATTTTAAAAAGTCGATCTCAAATTATTCCTTGACAGCCTGAGCACTTATAATTATCTCAAGGTATTAAAAAAGTTTTCAAATAGGTTAAAAATACTAAAACTCTTAAAAATTATCTAAAAAAATTTAAGATGGAAGTCGAAGATCCGCGACACACAACTCGCTTAGAAAATATATATATTTAAAACTTAAGAGGATAATAGAATTTCTGGTGGTTGAAAACTCTGATATGGCATGCAGAGCTTGCACTGAATTCCTCCATTTATCCTGTCTTTCTCCTTTGCTTTTTCTTCCTCCTTATTTTCGAATCTTTTATTTATCCTCCCTCAGTCTTTCTCCGAGTGGCCCACTATCTCTCTTGGGTGGTTTCTTTCTCACTCTTTTCCTCTTGCTGGCACTCCGTGCTTCTGTCACTTACAGCTCGTATAAATCCCGGCGAAGCCGTAAAAGAGTTCCCGCGTAACTAAAGCGACGTTCTTCTGCTCCCGATAGTCCGGTAATTTATGCCCGCCGGTCCTACTTTTTCTCGTTACGCGAATATATATATATATATATATATATACCTATGTATTATGTATCCCGCAAATGTGTAAAAGCAGATATAAAAGGAATGGTGTGAAAAAATATATAAAACTATTAATTAAGTAAACATTTACCAAGTAATCTGGGGTTTTTGAAGATTTTCAGAGCTTTAATGACGCTCTCAGTAAATTAAGTGAATTAATGTTTCTTCTTGTAAATAACTTGATTCTGAAAGCTTTTCCTAGTGACACAATAATATTGTATCACTAATTGTCAGGATATATTATAATTTGTTCACTTTTATTATTAATTAAGACACTTTCGGACTTTTATCTCATACAGATGATTATAGAGATTATCATAGTTATTACCATATTATAATAATACTATAATTGTTAATTAGCGATAGCGATTTCATCATTCAGTGAATTTTAATGATGCTCGTGTATCATTTGGTAAGTGGATAAGTACCTGATGAAAAAAAGAGTTCCTTGTGTGTGATTTGTACACCTCGTCGTGTCACATAACAGCAAAATCCCCTTGGAATGGTGAGAGACGGGTATAATTGAAGGAAAAGGTAATTAACTCCCGTGTGGAAACACTGGGACCTTGCATCGTTTTAATTACCCGTTCTCATCGCATTTCATAAGGCAAAATCTTTCCCCTCCTCCTCTTCACCCACCCTATACTTTATATCATACGACCCATCACGTTTATTTATTATAAATCGGATATGAGAAAAATTCTCTGCCACTCTAGCCCCAGATGCCCCAAGGTACTTCTTTTTTTGTAAATTACATGCGTTTTTTATTATTTTTAATTCGAGTTATTCCCACTTGCTCACGAGAAATCAAGATAATGTCTATATATGTATTATATATATTAGTTATTAGGGAATTGGTTTGCAATTATTTTCAAGTTATCTGGTTTGAACCTACTCATGCGAGTAACAAATCAAAGTATTAAAAATGTGAGGTATATTGACAAGTTTAGTCTCTTAGGGAATGAAACGAAATTTGCAATTATAGAACTTGAAATTTATTTATAATTCATCAATAATTCTGAGTTTACACTTATATTTTCAGGTATCTTCAATTAACAGGGTCTTGAGGAATTTAGCTGCCCAGAAAGAACAAAGGCAACAGCAACAACAACAGCAGCAGGGTGTGGGTGGTGTGGGAGTTGGTGTGGGTGCGGGCAGTCCAGCAGAAAGCGTCTACGACAAACTGAGGCTACTCAATGGACAAACAACCGGCTGGCCAAGACCTAATCCATGGTAAATATAAATTTAAACCATTAAAAACAATCTTTTCTATATTAATGACGAATTTATAAAACATGCACTATTTTTTCTTCCAATTAAACGACCTTTGTTTTTGCTTATTAGGTATCCGTCCGGAGCTGGTAGTCCTTTTCCAACCTTACAACCAAGTCTAAGTCCCAGCCATTGTACAGCCCTGACTCAAGACACGGCTGATATTCTTCACGCGAAAAAGGGTGAGTTTTAATTGTTTGAAATTAAACTAAATCCAATAAATCGCCATTTTCAATTTAAGCGCTAAATGCCGGTGGTGCGTTTATTGTCTCAAAAGTGGCGGAACTTGCAAAACCGCAAGTCTGCCCTTCACAGGCGCATATGTGGTGGCGCGTGACGGGACAACAGAAGAGGACCGCTTTAATTAATTAATCCGCGTGAGCGAAACGATACTAATATCAATGTGCAATGTGATTCCGCGCGGTTAGTCACATGCGTGTGCATGAGTGTCCGACGCTTTTCGAATAATAATCGTAACGGGAAACGCGCCGCCACGTTACGAGATTACCGCCCCAAAACCACCGCGCCCGACCACCAAAACGTAACAAACCGAACGGAACATCCCCGCCCACGTATATATGTATATATATTCCCCCTTTCCACTGAAGCTTTTTCCTCGCCCAGTTATCTTTGTTGACGTGTGTGAAACTTCCACACCAACATCAGTTCCCTTTGGCGGCACATCAAACGCGAATTTCTTTACCCGTGCGTTTTTCCTGCCCGGGTGTGTCATGAACAGCCACCCTCGAGTGAGAATTCAAGTTTAGGATCGAGAGGATGCACGTCTCGCCTTTAAAATACCCCGTTTGCATAAAAATTCGAATTTCAGAAAGGAATTTTGAGAAAGGCTAGCGCCGCCACCAAATTATCCGTATTTCGATTCAGTAGAATCAGATGTCTTATATAAATTGGCGGCTCAGAGAAAAAAATCACAGAATTGTGTCTCATCATTTTAAAAATTTCTTTTGAAGCGAATTCGGAAGGAAAATTGACAGGCTGGGATTTGAAACGTTCCATGATGGCTACATGGCAGGAAAGTCAGGGAAATGTCAGGGAAATGCGAGTAGTTATCAGGGAAAATAGAAATTTATATGCTAACTATTTTATTTTTGTTATATTATAATATACATATGTAGCTTTTATAGTTTATTTAACAGATTTTAGAAATTTTTCAAGGATTTCGAAGGATTATAAAAATTTCCAGGCATTCTTTGAGATTCTCTGAGTTTCTAGGAGTTTAAAGTGATATTAGAAGAGATTTGTATAATATTAAGATTTAGTGGAATTTTAAAGGAATTTGAAGAAGTTTAAAAAAATTTTAAAAGATCTTTATACAGATTTTAAAGTTTTTCGTGGAATTGTAAACGATTTTAAGAAGCTTGTAAGAATTTAAAAAAATTTTTACATTTTAAAACGATCTTAAGGAACTTTAATATTCCTCATGAAATTGTACAAAATTTCAAAAATATTTTATGAGATTTTTTCTTCCAAGAATTTTTATTTAGATATTTTAGTGCATTTTAGGGAACTTTAAAGTTCCATATATTAAATTTCAAATGATTACACTAGATTTTCATAATTTATAAAATATTTTGTAAAATTGTAAAGAAATCCATCGAATTTTAAGAGATTTTAAAGAATTTACAAGATTTTATAGGATTTTAAATATTGTAGTGGAATTTTACGGAATTTCAAATCTCTAGAAATTTCTAAATGTCATGGAAATTGAAACATTGAAACTTGTGGACACCCTGGGTTCGGATTGCCATCCAGAAGTATAAACAAATAATTTCAAAAATATCTTCGAGCTTCCTAATCATACGAAAAATACGCCTTTAAAATAAACAAATTAAAAAACTAAAATTAATTCTCTTCCTACTTCAAAGAATCAGTTCCCCTTGCTTTAGAAATCCGATTCGCCTAGGGAGGTACTCGTATTCCGGAGAGATAGAAGGGGCACAATCAAATATGGTAACTGTTGCAACCGCTCAACCGCATGCGGGCCCCGGGGTCTGGATTATTCGCGGGGGTGGCGCCATTTATAGGATAACCTGCGTCGGGAGCTGCGTAACTTTCCCCTTTACCGTTTCACCAGACTCACCCTCTATCTTTGTTTCTATCTCCATCTCCTTTCCTCATGCGGAATATTTGAACAGAGATCCAAATTCGCCCTGGGCCACCGCTCCTGAACACCCCAAAGCAAAGCAAAAGCAGATTACGCCGCAATCATCGCGCGACTCGAGATTCTCGAACCCTCAAGATCCCCTCCAACCCCCTCTCACAAACACCCCACACATCCTCTTCGTTTTGACTGACGATAGGTTTTCCTCTTTAGGAATATATTCTAGTCGTGTCCCTTTACATGGAAAATTTAGATATAGAGGAGAAACGAAGCAAATAGAGCTTCGTTGGTAAAAGCAAGTTTTATTTCATTTCTTTGGATTTTCAAAATATTATAAGTCTTTCAATTTTTTTTTTTAGCCAAAAAAGTCATTAAGAAAAATTGTTAATCTTTTTGCGTACTACGAACATCCGTCATTAGAATTTTTAAATTAAAAAAAAAGTGGTGTCAAAAATATTCAAAATGCTCCAACTTTTTAAATTTTTATCCAAAATGGCTGGCCAACGAACTTGATCTTCATTTTAGGACACTAAAAGAGTATACCAAAGGACAATCCAATCGGTCAATTCTTTCGAAAGTTATCGTGCTAACAAACTAAAATCTACAGACAGACAGACAGACAGTGTAAAATTTGACCCCCCCAGTTTTCATCAAATGTCCACGTTTTGGGACCCCCTGACCCCGAAAAACATATTTTTACGAATGTGTCTGCTGTGTGTCTGGCTATGTGTATGTCTGTAGATTTTTAGTTTTTTGTGTCCTAAAATGAAGGTCAAGTTCGTTGGCCAGCCATTTTGGATAAATATTTAAAAAGTTGGAGCATTTTGAAAATTTTTGAAACCACTTTTTTTTTAATTTAAAAATTCTAATGAAGGATGTTCGGAGTACTCAAAAAGACGAACAATTTTTCTTAATGACTTTTTTGGATAAAAAAAAAATTGAAAGACATAATATTTTGAAAATCTAAAAAATGAAATAAAACTTGAATTAGAAGCCAAACAACGCACGATATGAAAAAAAGTCTAAAGATGAAAAATATTTCTTTTTGAAAACTCTATAGGATAGGCATAATAACTTTTTGAATTTCCTTAAAAAATCTAAAATTCAAATTTTGAGCCAAATAACGCGATACGGAGAAAATGATAAGAAACATAATTATTGGCCTTAAAAAGATCTATAAGTTCTCTTTTGGCCATTTTTCAATAGGCTGAGTAGTTTTTGTTGTAGTCATGAAAAATATTGTTAAACAAAGCCGAGCGCGAAGCGCGAGTGCCCTGATGAGAGTGTGCTCCTTAAGGTCAATAGAACCTTGAGTAAATTAGCTTTCGTTTGCATTCCATTCCATTTTGTAGTAATTTAAAAACAAAAAGGTGTACATGAGAATGTGCCCGCGTAAGCGGGCAGATTTTTCTTTTATTTTTTAGTTGTCGGACCGAGATCTTAGTTGTTTGGAAAATGTACAACCGTCAGGGAATTTGCAACCTAGGATTTCAAATTTTCAAATATTTCTTGACGGAAATTATTTAGGACAAATTGAAATTATACCAGACGACAATTAAAATGAGTAAAAGTCATGGTAAATATTCGAGAACTTGATTTTCGGCCAAATGAAACTTAGGTAAAATGAAGTTTTGGGAATATTCATGCGCATCATTTCTTAGAAATCGGATTGCTTAAATTCTCGGACTGAATAAATCATGATTTTTCCTGTAATTAATAATTAAAAGCCTCCTGTCTCACTTCTTGGATGAAAAATATAATTTTTCGTCTCGATTGTTGAAAAACCTTCGAGCCGCCAGGGAATTTGGTGTTGAAGCATTTAGACCACAAAAAAATTAATATAAACTCTTTGCTTTCGATTTCTGAGGAAAAAAAGGTTTATCGAATTTGTATCATAATAACTACATATCACGAGTCTGAGCCTGGGTTGTAGAATAAGGCGTAATAATGCCGATCTTATCTAAGAAACGTTAATCATGATCGGGACTAGGGGGACGAATCAAAAGCGGAAGACGAAGACAACTGGCAAACGAATGTTGAAACATGGGTAGAATGAAGTTGGGTCCATATGAGGCGACGTCGGCGATGGTGGTAATCCGAGACTTGGCGGGAGGTCAGCGAAAAGATTGACGAACGAGATAAATCGGACCTGGTGACATAAAGTGACTGACGCGATGCGACAACCCACTGACCTGCGAATCCAATGCATATAGTTTCTATGCGTTGGAGAGAACCAGACTGAGAGAGGGGAAAGAGAAAGAGAGAGGAAAAGAGAGAAAAATTTCAGGGCCTTTCCCTCGTAAATAATCTGTTTACGCAGGAGAGGATTACCTAAGCGAAAAATTACAAGATCACCTTCTTAAAAAGGTATCATAATTACTTTGATAACTATCGGCTAAAATTATCCTCCTTAAAGTTTCAAAGGGACACCGATTATCGGTGTGGCTTAGTTAATAGGCAGTTTAACCATTTTTGGTTGACAATCTTGTACAAGTCACATTTCTTATCTGATTTACTTAAACTGAGAAGTATATCTTGAAATATTTAAGCTCTAAGAATGTCTGGTTCAAGAGCCGCGCCTTGGATTCAGCCACCCACACTCTGGCAGGAATAGACGTATCCGGGAGACGGTAATTATCTCCGAGGCGAAAAATCTGATGAAATGGAATTATTAGAAATTATCTTGGAAATTGTATTAAAAATGTGTAGGTCACGGGGTTTACAGCATGAGAAATTTCCCGGCCGCTGGGAAATCTTGAAGATTGAACCTTATCGGTGAGACGTTTTTTCGATGAGTTGGTGGCTCTAGTATATGAATTAAAGTTGCAAGCCGCCAGAGTTAAAAAGTCTTTTCGTCTTTATAAGAGAGAGGCAAAGGAGCAAAGGCCGAAAGACGCATAAAAAAATATCGACGACCTATTGAGGCGCATCTGGGTTTACAGGTTTTTCACAGGAGAATATCTCTTTTTTTTCTGACAAAGTCTTGTGCAAGAGACGAAAACGACGAGAAGACAAGAGGAGAGTCACATTGTCTCGGTTGACGATAAAAGGATTCATATCCCGGTAGCGGTGCGTATGACAAGAGATAGAAAGAAAGAGAGAAAGAGAGAGAGAGAGAGAGAGAGAGAAAGAGGAAATCGAGGAAAGGGAAGAGATTCTCTGTACGAGATAAAAAGATCGACAATAATGGCCTCTGTTCACCCTGTCTGTTCACCAGAGCAACAAATGCACCAGCAGGCGGCCATTATATTGTTTTACCTCCGTATCTGAGCTGGAGATCAGCGAGCCAGATTTCAAAGACTCCAAGAATATTTCTTCTCTGTTTTGTCAAATTCAAAGTCACTCAGAATCGGCAGATTTTTATTAAAAAGAAAGAAAAAATTTGAACTGGCTGGCGGGCGACCCGGAGGTTGAATACATTGAAAAGTGAAGGAAAAGTACTAAAAATGAAAGTCTATAAAATGAAGAAAGAAAATTCGATCTGCAAAAATCAGTGACGACCCGACGGTTTAAAGATAAAGAATTTCTCGCTAAAAAGTTGGTGAATTTCGTCTAATAGATTGGCAGCAGGTCCGTGTCAGTATTATTAAAATTCTAGGAATGCATTCAAGATTCAATATTCTGAACTTTTTATATTTCTCGTAACGTCATGCGAAGTCTCGGAGGTAAATAACAATAGAACAGCGACCCGAACCCCTTCTTCGTCTCGATCACAACGGAGTCTACCTCTCTTATTATTTTTTTCCCCCGTTTTTTTTTCTTTCGCGCCGACTCTTCTTTTTGGTCCATTTCCACCCCTTCGCGGAATATTCCTGCAGCCTGCTACTTCTAAACGAGTGCAATACAACCTTGATGCGCATTGTGAATATAAAACAACACACCCACGATGTCTGTTTGTGTCTTTTTCCAGGAACAATAGCAATAGTGAAATTAGAAAGATTTTTCATGAAAATGAAAAATGATATGCTTTCTTCAATTTTTCTGGCAGCCCGAGTACTAAAAAATTAGATTTTTGTATTTAAACATTCAATAATTATTTTATATGTAATCATCTACATTCTAAACATTGAAATGATCTATTTTTGGTGTAAAATTAATCCCTTATTTTAGATTGTGCAATAGATATAAAACTGAGTGAAGGCAGACCGTAATCGTTTGTTGGTGCGACGGGTATTTAAAGCCAGCAATTGTAACGACACAATACCTCTTCCGCCCACCCACGTGCTCACTCAACACAAATGGATAGGCATTTATCGGCAATCCGTTGGATGCAATCCTCATAATCCGCTTTGCACGCGATATTTCGCCGGCGCCAAATCGCCAAAACGAAATCGCGAGGTAACATGCGAACGAGCCCCTCTCCACTTATAACCAGTGCGTATATAAAGCCCTGGTAAACTGCTTGGAACCAATGCGAAACAGCTATTTGCATGTGCGCTTTTACATCCGGAAGTAATAGGAAAAAAGTAATCAATTGTTTTCCCAACATCCATAGAATTTTTCAAGGTCAATTAGATTCTTTTGGTGGTAAATAACAAGGAAATTCATGAATTAGTGAGGAAAAAGTGGACATAGTTTATCAAAAAGTTCTAGAAAATGTCTATCGGGATAAAATCTGCCTTTAAAAATTAAAACTGAATAAAATTAAGCTTTTTTTTTTAATCGGTCCGAATACCTATTTAATCGCATGGAAAATTCTTGAAAATTTCAGATTATCGCGAAAAAAATGTACTTCCTTTTAATTCCGTGTCGTATTAAAAATCTCTAAAACCTAAAGCAATTAATTTTTTCGAATAATCCGAGTATTATCTTCTTAAAATCAGAAAAAAGATTCCTTCGAATGGAAAAATCGGCTTGAAAAAAAATGAGCTTACCCTGTGCTAGAACGACGAATCCTTTCTACCTATTTGAACCCCGGATGGATTCATTAAGTCAGATTATAAAAGACTACACATTCGAGGCTCGGATTACAAATTTAATAATCTATTCATCTCATTTTTCGATCTCTTAAATAAATTATTCCTTATCGTGATAATTTCAAGTTTATTGCCACCGCAAGAGCCGCGAAAGCTGAATAATTTCGCACCTTGCTTGTGCATGCATATGTGATATGCAAGCGCATTCTACATATGTATAAAGCGCATATTGCGGCCTGAAAATATCTTGAAACGACGAAATTGAGTTACGCTCGGGTACTTTGTATTAGGAGGAAGCGGTATTCCTTTTCAGTGATCTTCAGTCAAGAATGTTAGATAATTAAAATAGTTTGTGGTCTCCGTATGAGATAAGTTCAAAAAAAATATTATGGATATCATAATATAATCATTTTAGAGAATATTTTATTAAAATCAAGTAGTACTAATATCATTTGGAAATTCTATCAGTTTCTTGTAACGGTACGATTACACAGACCAATACGTGTAGGAATTCCGAGGAATTCGTGAAAACGTAGACAGGATATTATACAAAAGTCTGGCGACGTTATTGAATTTGCGGTAAGCCATACTTTTGGGTGCTTTAAAGGCACTGCGGGAACTTTTATGCATTACGCGTCAGTGATATTCTCCGATACGAAGAGGATTTTCTTCAGACGAATTTTAAGAATATAATCCAACAATATAACTCAAATATCATAAAATCATCTACAATTTTGAAATGAAAAAACTGCTATTATATTAACAGTTTATTAAAGTTTCTTCTGTGAAGAATGGATTTAGTATGAAATTCCTTGTGAAATCGAGTTGATCCTGCCTTTCAATTGAAGAATATTAATTAAGGCACGACTTTACACAAAGACCCCCACCAAATGCAGTAGGGTTCCAAATTTCTCATTGTTTCCAGACCCTCGACTCTATATAATATCGACATGCCTAGTGACGCAATGCGTTGCATTTTACTCCTAGGCCGAAGAGTGTATTACTTCTTGAAATATCAGTGAAAAAGTCGAGAATAGTTGGCCGGGAGCACAAAAGCTTTTCTGCCAAGCAGGTGCCTGTCAGGAGTCCAAAGAGGTCGACGTGCTCTGCACGCCACGGGAGGTCTTCAATCACCGTTGACAGAACAGAATACGTCGAACGATATCCACTTCCTGCAGGACCAATTTGCTCCACACTCGACTCTATATATTGAAAAAAAAATTCTTCAATTCAAAGATATACATTTCTTTGGGACAATCCATTTTATTACTTGATTTAATTAAGTTAAGATAACAAACTCATATTGTTATTCACATTTAATTCCTTAAAGTCACATAAAATCTCTTAAAATCCTTAGAATTTTTTTTTTAAACATTGACTTAATGTCAAATACTCGGACCACTTGTTAGAATTCGTTTTGCATTTTTTTGTAGTGTGAAGATGAAAAAGGTGGTAGACAATCAAGTCAAAGAGGTTTTGGCAAGGTTCCCACAAGCGCGACGGGGGCCTCCCGCTATTTTCTTAATCTCGACACCGGAGGCGAAACAATCGAGAGAAAACAACAGGAGATCTGAGAATATATACCTATAAAGGCAGAGAGCTTGTTCCGAAGCCTAGAAAAGTGTCTGTACGTGTGTTGGAATCAACCCCTGCGAGAAACTTTTGCCCCCGTGGATGACTCGGTAGGATTGACTGCAGAGAAGCTGTGGCCAGATGTCACCCCTGACCCTAAGCGTCTTTTCTTACCCCGTCCCCGAAGGGTTGGTCCTCTCATTTTCCCTCCCTTACACATAATCAGCAGACCTCTTTGTTTTCGCTGAGATTTGCTCGATCCTGGACCACCAACACCGCTGTTTCTCCACGTGGGCCGTTTATTAGCGTAATCGTCCCACGCTCTATTTATGCTTTCTAAAAAGAACTTCAATCTGCCGTTACTAAATTAAAACAATTCTTTTAATTTTTTAAAATACAATTTAATTATTTAAAATAAAATTTAATGTTTTTAACATTTTTTAATATTTGAAAGAACTTGGAAGAAACTTCTTTTGGAAAAATTAATATCCCAACATGGCTGGACCACTCGAGTGAGAAGAAACTGGGATGGGATTGTTCGGGGCCACCGGGATAGATTCTGTAAAATCAGAAACTTTGTTTTCGAAAGTGGTTCCGTGATAAGGGGAGCAAACGAAGTTAGAGATGGGAACCACGACTCTGAGAACCACTCTAAGTTCAGCCCGTTTGAAGACTTCCAAGTTTTGGATGTTGCTCTCATATATCTATATATATATATATATATATATATA
>UCOH01007252.1:0-39083 GCA_900474275.1 Synergus japonicus
ATATATATATATATATATATATATACCTGTAGATGTATACTTTTCGCAAAATGTGTGGCGATGAAGGTCACCTTCGCAGAGAACGAAGAAATAGTCGCCCGCTGCGACTGGTGTCCAATCATTCCCATATTCGGAGGACGTTGGTAACGAGGCCGGCCGGTGCGAGAGAGATGCTAACCGAAAGCCGAAAGTAGACTCTAAAAAAAGGATCTGACTAGACCTTTTAATCTTAAAATTGGTAAACCGTGACCTATAAGAACTATTAATCAATTTAAAGCAGAAGCATATATTCATAATTGCATAAATCGCCAAAAAAAAGTTCATCCAAGCTAATAATACCTATAGGTATTAATATATAATATAATACCTTTAGGTAAGAATATTTAAATTGATAATGCAAATCATCAAACTGAGAAACTGATGATTTAATGATTGACACGAACGCCAACTAATCTTGTAAATCGGCTTTCATAGTCCATATAGAGATTATATTAGCATATCCTATTATCAGTTTTGATAAGAAGATTACTTTTGAGACTAAAATCAAAGTATTCAAGATGAAGTTATTTTAATATAAGATTTTTTTGAAAATTATCATTAGCATAAATTATTGATTAACATAAATTACAGCGTTCTAGTATTAAAATCGAACTGTAAAGTTGTATCAACTTTAACCGCATAATTTTCTTATTTTTTAATGAAATGCATTAATTTTATAGGTCATCGATTCGACTCGACATAGGGAATCTTTCTTCTCATGACATCTGATTCAAATTTTGATTATTTGACAAGTTACAGTCGAAAAATCAATTTCATTAAAATTTATAAATGTACATGAAACTTGTTTTTTATACAATTTTTTAAATTAGGACAACAATTAACTTTGAACATTCGTTAAAGCTTCGTTACTTTAAAACCCACTTGTTTCCCAAAAAATGGAATCTTTAAAGAATCATTTCCAATTTAAAGCTGAAAAAGTGATCTGAATTTTTTGAATTGGGTCGAATAACTGGTTGAGATGAGTAGTGAGCTACTGATGGTGTCCAGGGTCGTGTATGCAACCATTTCATAATTTTAGTTAGGACCATAAAAAGACTACGTGATCGACAGCGACTTTAATGTGAAAGTCAAATGAATCTGCTGATGTCTGTTATTTCGGGGCGTTGCCTCTATGAGTCCACAGCTATTTCGGAATATTCTCCTCTGTACTCGGGCGGTGTCTTGAGTTCCTACAGTAGCTCTATGGTTCTACGAAATTCTGCAGAGGATAAATCTAACTTGGACGCGTGGAAGCTATTTATTTTTCTGTCAGGCAGAAAAAAGTTAAATCAAGAGTGACTCAATTGTCAGCATTGTAGAATTTGATGAATTCGATATATCTTATTGTCCCATAATATAATTAAATAATTCCAAAATACACAAGCTAATATTCTACTTTGTCTTTCTACATTTACTTTTTATTTTGTCTGTCTAAGAAAACTTGGATGCTTACAAAAAGTAAATAAACAAAAAGATTTACATGCAGTTCTCGGTGCTCAGAGTTTCGTGCGTTGAACTCTCTGTGAGACTTCAATGTATGGTTAAACTTTCAAACCTGTTTTTCTTTCATAACTTAAAAAAATGTCTAACTGGTGCCAATTCCCTTAATCTTGTTTGTCTTAATGGCATTATAATTACCGTCTAATTCTACTGACATTTTTAGTTTAATGACCTGAGGAAAGTACCTCAGGCTTTTTTTAAAATATGAATTATAACTTTTCACTCATTACTATCCAAAATGCCCTATTAATTATAATCACATTAATCAGTTTAAGGTCTTAAGATCGATTTGCCTTGGAGGAACATGAATTTTATTCGTAACGAAGAGAGTACACGATTCTCAAGACATTCCCTTCTTTGAGGTTTGAGGTAGTGTATGTATGTTCATCGACGGAACGTAAAACGATGCAACAAAGGTAGGAGTAAGAGGAAGTGAGAAGGAAATGTTGTCTTTTTCTCTCACTCGAAACGTGTGTTGAAGCAGTAGAGGTCTCATGAAAGACGAGACGAACCATGAACCAGAGTAGGACCCTTTGCGTGATCTCCACACTAACAAGATATTGCACCTTATATTACCTACAAACCGGTATTGTACATCATCAGATAGGATTTAACTATTCTTTGTTCCAATGAAACTCTTAAGTCGCGACTTAATGATTCTTTTACCAATAAACTTGACTATTCCGCTATTTTCACTTTTTAAAAGTATCGAATACCAGCAGAAATTTACCCGGCGTTGAATTTGAGAATTTCTAGGGATTTTAGAAGATACAACAAATTTACAAAAAAGGATTTACAAAAAATTTAAGGGATGTTAAGGGATTTCAAAGGATTAGATGTTTGAAAAGACATTACTGTCTTTTTTTAATGCTGAAGACACTTGTTTTATTGTGGAGCCAGGGGAAAAAGTCATTATTGGTGGGCCATTTTATTTTTCTACTGACCCAGTAGAAAAGTCGTTATTGGTGAGACCATTGCATTTTCATACAAAAATTAAGGGAACATTGTCAGGGTGGCCACATGTCAAGAAAGTCAAGGAAGATTGAAACTGACATTTATGCTATAACTGTTATTTTTTTATATTGCTTATATAGATATTATAGTTTATTTAAATTATTAATTATTTATTTAGATTTCAGAACCTTTCAAAGGAGTATAAAGAATTTCCAGGCATTCTTTGAGATTCTTTGAGTTATTAATGATTTCAAGAGATTTTAAATAATTTTAAAAGATTTTAAAAGGTTTCTAAGAACATAAAGGGTTTACAAGAGATTTGTATAATAATATTTAAGAGATTTAGAGAAATTGTAATGATTATTCATGAAATTTTAAGAGATTTTTAAGAAAGTTTAGAGAATTCAAACAATTTTAAGGAATTTAAATATTCCTCGTGGAATTAAAAAAAAATCAAACATTATTTTTGATTTTTAAAGGATTTTGTGAAGTTTTTGTTTCCAAGAATTTTTATTTAGAGATTTTAATGTATTTTAGGAAAATTAATAATTCCGTATACAATTTTAATTTAAAGGATTTCATCGAATTTTAATAGACTTTAAAGAATTTATGACATTTTATAGGATTTTAGATGTTGTAGTGGAATTTAAAGAAATTTAAAGATGATTGTAGGAATTTCAAAAGATTTCAACGAATTTTAAGGGATTTCAGTAATTTTCCTATAATTTAAAGAAATTTCTGCTCATTTTAAGTGATATTAAAATATTCCTCGTGGAATTTTGAAATATTTCAAGAGATTTCTAGGAAATTGAAAAGATTTTCAAGTTTAATTGAGTAATTTAAAGGATTTGAAGTGATTTTAAGGAATTTTAAAACAATAAGTAAAAATTAAAGGGTTGAATTAAAAGAGAATATTTTAGAATCATGAAATATTAGCAATTTGAAGGGATTTCGTCGAATTTTAAGATGTTTCTATGAATTTCAAGAAATTTCAATTAATTTTAAGATATTTCCAAGATTGTTCTAAATGTGAGAAATTTTTACGAATAATAAATTGAAGAGATTTTTGCGCATTTTAAGAGAGATTAAAGTTCCTCATTGAATTTGGAAATATTTCAAGAGATTTTTTAAAAGATTTTGTGTAATTTTGAAGGGTTGTAGGAAATTTTAAGAGATTTTTAGGAATTTAAAAATAATTAGTGAAATAATTTAAGGATTTCCAGGAAATATTAAATAATTTGAAGAGATTTAAAGTAATATTCTATGATAAAAAATTTCAATAGTATTTTTACTGAAAATTTCTTCGCATTTTTAATACTTTTCTGTTAGGAAAATTTGTCTGAAAGTCAAGGAAAAGTCAAGGAAATGTCAGGGAATTGACAAAATTGAATCTTGTGGCCATCCTACTTTAAATTTTCTACTGAACCAGTAGAAAAGTCTTTATTGGTGGGACATTGCATTTTGCATTTTCAAAAAAAAACTCAATAATCATCCGCTATTTTTAGAGAGTCGATGTGATTGAACAATAACAACGATTCATGGAGAAATTATATACTCTACTTCTCTGAGTATTATAATTTCAATCTTTAAAAACTGTGTCTAAAAATTGTTCATTAATTTATTATTGTCCCTTACTTGAAGAAGAGCAATGACCAGACGAGTGTCTCCACTTTGGAGAGCTATGGTTCCGATAGTTGTTGTCGCCGGAGTTTGCGAAGAAGTAATGTCTTCTGAGGTGTTCGCCAAAGAGTCCACCTGTTGGTTCCTCTCTCCGGCATCTTCATGATTCTCCTCCGTCTCCATAGATTCGTATCCATTAACCATTTTTGCTTTCTCACAAAATCTTTCCAACTAACACGTTAGGAGAGTAGAGTATTAATTTCACACAAAACATCTGATAAGGCAACTTTTAAATTAAATTTTCATATCGAATGCAACCAGGACACTTGATCTTCAAATTCATAAACAGTTTACAAAATAAACATTGAGAGTTTAAAATGAGAAAGAAAATAAATTGTTTTGATCACGTCAAAATCATTGTTGTGCATGTAAAGTATTATATTTCTTGTAATACGATAATTGGCTAATGTTCAGAAAAAATTCGCTGGCGCTGCGTTTCACGGTTTTCTTGACTTATACTGCGACAGTGACCTTGTTGGCAGTGCAGAAAAGATTAGCCGTAAGATTTTGTTACGACAGAGATATTTGCGTATAAATGAAAAGTAGTCTCTGGCTGCTGCGAGATTATCTGCTCTATACTACGTAGCAAAGATTGGAGAACTCAAGGCCGGAAATGAGTAATTTTTTATCAAATTTGATAACACGTTACTATTTTAGGTGCTTTTTTAATATGTTGTGGTAAAACTGTATTTTAGCGCATCATTTATAAAAGAAAGTTATAAAAAGTTAAGGTCGTTTTTAAAGAGATGAATCGTTCACAGACGAAATATCTTTATTTTTGTCTCAGAAAAAACGCTCTCGACAAATATTTTCAATTTACAATTCAAGCATGTCTAAATCATTTTTCTCGTATCGAAGTTGACTTGAAATTATATAATAATCACATTACAAAAGTGACTGAAATGAAAATTTGCCCCAACTCTAAACATTTCTGTTTAAAAGGTCCAAACTGAATTTTGGAAACACAACAACCCACTAAGAAACGATTAAGTGGTGTTTCAAAATCCAAAGAGCTGCTTATTTTCTTTGCCAGTCAAACAAACTCCGACTTTCATTTTAAAAGCGAAATGAATATGTGTACAGGGTTAAAATATGATTTCGAAAAGATAAATCATGTTACTCTTTTTATACTGTTTAGCTCACTTCACTTTACTTTTAGTTATTCTCCTCTGGCTTATTTTCTTTCTCTTTCACATTTCTCTCTTTTTCTACTCTACATCAGCCCTCTCTTTCTTTTCGCGTCGATTAAGGGAAGCCTTCGAAGAAACATTATTCTTGGCCATAGACCAAACCTCAACATGATTTCATACTGGCGCACAAAACCACAGGAGGCATGAAAGTCTGAACGAAAATATACTTTGTTATTTAATGTCGTCTCGACTGATGTAATGTCATATTTATGTACCCGTCTATTAACGACAGAAAAAAATTCTGATGCACGACTCGTTCGCGATCGGACCTTTTAACTACTAGGCGTGACTTAAATGAAATGTTATGTTTCGCATCAAACATCATTTCCTGTGTTGGCCAAAATTTGTCATCATTCTCTATAAAATTTCATACAACAATAAAAATGACAAAAAATACAAATAGTTAACATAAGAAACATAAAAATGCTTTCTTACATAAAATTGATGATTATCTGCAGTATACAAATGGAAATTTAGATAATCGCGATAAAATGATAAAGTGCGAATGGATATCGACCTTGACGAAATTGGATGAAAATTAAAAGTATACGCTACAAAGTTTCATGGCCTAGAGACTTAATTAATGCTTCCTGCGTTTTTGGAACACAAAACCGAATTCCAGGGTCCAGCCGGCGTTATGCATGTGTATGTATCTTGCTCCCTGACGTCATCGACACGAGCATGGGAGGATAAAACCTGCCTGACTGGTAGCATATACAAGAAATAATGCATCGAAAGTGATCAGAAAAGCCCTATTAAAGGCCAAATACCAAAAGTGCAAGAACTAATTTATTTATCAAAAAAAAAAAAAAAAAAAAAAAAAAAAACTTCTTGAGTAAATTTTAAAAAGAATATCCATAAGATATGTGTATATTAGCTGAAATTATGGTAATGAACCAGTTCGATGAGCGATAAATATTAAAACCAAGTCGAGGTTCTGTTATAAGATTTAAAATTATAAGAATGTTATACTTAATAAGCAGAAATTATAAGAAATTTCTGCTTATGAATATTTCTGGAAATGTTATCGATTGGATTTTCATTTAACATGAGATATAAGTATAAAGATCGATCTGTTAGATTATATATGAAATAATTTCCACTAAACTGATATAGAATTACAGATGATACAGAAAATCGAGACATTTTTCTATTTTGACTCTAACATTTGAAAATTTGTCATCTTTTATTCGAAATCATTCATCCTTTTCGCATTCAGCTCAACTGAATTGATTTAGCTCAACTTGATCAAGATTTGAATTTGCAAAATAGTCATGAATCATAGAATTCAATTTGAAGATCAAGAACCAAATTGCGCTCGCTGAAATCTCACGTGTCACTTGTCATGAACAATTACCGAAAGGGTTCACTTTTGTGTTAGATGACATCCAGAACAACATTACTTGACGCGTGACACGTTGGAAATCGAGCGACGTGTAACAATCTGGCGCGAACGCCGCTCAAACCGGCACTGAAGTCTGAAGATGAAGTCCACACTACGCACGGAAAGCGAGAGAACTACCTTTCCTTAAAGCACACAAGGTACGGATAAAATTCCGAATGGTCCCGATGGTCCCCGAACGGTGGTGAGGGTGACCGTGGATCTCCTCGGTCCATGCGATATATTTAGCGAATCTTTTTTTAGCTGATTGCAAAGTTACTCAGTGGAAGTAAAGACGTTCCAGGATTCTTATCACAGAATTAATAATCAAAAACACGCGCCGCCAATCAATCAAAGCTACAATTATTCTAAGTGAGACAGAGAGAAAAAAATGACGTTCACGGAATTTTGAACAGGTCTCGATGCAATTATTGAAACTTTTTGTGTTTCTTATTACATAAAAATAGTTTTTGAAAAAATTTACTTTCGTTTTTATTTTTTTACTTTTTTTTTTTACTTACGTCAATTCTATCTATAAGTAGAATTATAATTATATTATAAATACAGAGTGGATTTTTCAATTTTGAGAATGAAAAACGATTTAATGAAGAAATAATCGCGAAAATGCAATGTTCTACCAATAACGACTTTTTCTACTGGAGAACTTTGAGTCCTTTATAATTTTACGAAAAGCTTTAAAATCCCTTAAAATACGTAAAGATCTCCTAAAAATTCTTGAAAATCTCTTAGAGCCGATTCCACCAACTGTGATTAAATTTTAATCCTTGTATAAATCCTTGATTTGCGTGCGCAAAGTATTGATTAACTAAGTTAATCAAGGATTAAAATTTAATCACAGTTGGTGGAATCGGCCCTTAAAATTTCTTTAACTTACACAAAATCTCTTATAAATCATAAAAATTTTGTGCAATCCATGAGGAACATTCAAATTCTTTAAAATCACTTTGAAATAATCAAAATTTCTTATTAAACTTTGTACAAGTCTTTTAAAACCCTTATAAATTCAACTAGAATATTTATAAGTCCTTAAAATCTCTTTAAATTCTTACCAGTTTTTTAAAATACTTAATAATTTCATGAAAAACTTTAAAATCCCTTAAAATGCGTAAAGATTTCTTGAGATTCTTGAAAACTTCTTAAAATTTCTTTACCTTCTGCAAAATCTTTTATAAATCATACAAATTTTGTGAAATCCTTGAAAATTTCATGATCTGACGGAATCACGTAAATTTACTGAAATTGCAATTTCTCGTTTTTGATTAAAATTTATTTCAAAAACTTTGAACTAGTCTTGGGAAGAAATTTTAAACAATTTTTGGTAATTATAAATGATTTTAAGGGGTTATAAAGTTCTGCCTGAAATTTCAGGAAATTCAAGAGATTTTTAAGATCTTTAAAAGATTTTCAGGAATATTAAAAATTTTTAAGTATTTTTAGTGATTTTATAGGAGTTTAAAGGATTATATATATCTACATATTTTTTTGAAATTAAAAATGATGGAATACAACGATAATAAACACCCATACAAATATACAGTCTAGGATACAAAATATACAGTTGAGGATACACCATTAAGGGTCTTCACATTTTTATGGTGGTCTTCATATTTTTGACCTGTACTTCGTAGGTCCTTACTCTTTGCAGGAAGAGGCTTTAGTCTGGTGTCAACCGTCGCTACATCATAACTACGTGTAACAACTCCCTAAAGATTATTGTACCTTAAAGATTATTTGTTACTCCAATTGTTCAAACACTAGAATACGTGTAATTCCTTTTACATACGTGAACCTAATAAAGAATAACTTTTAATCTAAAGCATTTCAACTTATTTCAACAAAAAAAAAATTTTCAAACAATTTTATTTTGATAAATCTGAAAAGATTATCAGAAACTTTTAAAAAATATTCAAGAATAATTTTACAGGGTTCCAAAAGATTTTTTAGAAATTTTAAAGAATTTTACGAAATTTTACGAAATCAAAAGTTTTTTAATGGAATTTTACGATGAGTTGTAGTGGAATTAAATTTATAGAATCTAGAACATTTTTATGTATTTCATTTTTTTCACCTTTATTGGATTATAAATATAAAAAAAAAATCCCAAAATTATTTTATTTTTATTGAATTACTAGTAGAAATTTACTCGGATTTTAAGTGATTTGACGGAATTTCAGTGGATATTAAAAGAATTCAAGATAGTTTAAAGATTTTGGAAAGATTCCAAAACATTTTAATTGATTTTAAGAAATTGTAAGGATTGTATTTTAATGTGGAGGAGTAAATCAAATGAAATCCTTTAAAATTACTTCAAATTCTTTAAAAAATATTTAATCTTCTGTAAATATCTTGAAATATCTTCAAATCTCTTAAAATTTCTTACAAATCCCTTTAAATTCCTAAAATCTATCAAAATGTCTTAGCATCCCTTGAAATTCCTTAAAATTATTTTAAATCTTTTGCAATTTTTTAAAGTCTCTTTAAAATTCTTCTAAATTCTCTAAAATTGCTAAATAAAAATTTTGGGTTTTGGGAAGAGTGGAAACTTCGTTTTTTATTATTATTATTCCAATTTAAACAAAAGTTTCGGGAATTTTATAATTTCAGGAATTTTAAATTTCAATAACTTTCAATTTCGGGAATTTAAACGGCATTATTATTTTTTTGGGGAAGTTTTCTACTTTGGAAATTATTTTCAACTTCGGGAATTTTATGTTTCGATAATTTTTAAATTCGGGAAATAAGTAAGAAAGTTTCTTCAAACATTATAATGTTTCGCCAATACGGAGATTTTTCTACTGAAATATTTTAATGATCTACGCAGAACTCTTTTCTCGTCACATTCGATAATTAAAAAAATTTATCGAACTGACATGTCTGACCAAGAAGAACAACATTTTCTACTTCATTCCAAGCCTAGGAAACAAAGAACCACTTTTTCTACCTAATCCCAATGTAGTCAGACAACTATGTGCTTTTCTGACTTATATAAATTCTTCTTTTCAGTAAAAATGGAAAGTAATAATCTTATATAATATATGGCGATTTTTATACTCAGCTTACTTGAGAAAAGCAAAATCTGTACTTATTATCGAGAACTAAGATGCTTTATTTACAAAAATAAAAAATACAGTATTAAATATTTAACAATTCAACATCATTATTGGATTAATTGCGACGGGCCAAGGCGTTATTGGATTATATCAATTATATGCTCATACAATCGTGCTAGCGTTGCCTTTATTTATTAATTTTAATTAATCATTATGGCATTGTTAGAGTTAAAAAAACATCGATTTTATCTCCTCCACTGAGGTAGTTTTCGAAGAAACTACTAGTAAACTAGTAGAAGAAGCTTTTGCTTCATTCGCAGGCAGATAGGCTATTTTGAAGAGCCATTCTGAATTTGCTAGATTGAAAAACCTCCTGGGCGCGACTCACCATTCGAGCTCTGGACAAAAAATCGTCTTCTTCAAGTCCCAAGTCATTTACTCTCTGCTCCACTTCTTTCGACTCTTCCTGTTTTCGTTCATAATTTGAGGGTTTAATATTTGCTTGACGAGCTTCGATCATTTTAATTTTACTGTATTTAACCATTGAAGTAGATCCATTCGAAATGTTTGAGGTGTAAGATTTCTCTTCCTGTTCACATGTCCATGGTTTCGAATCAAAACCTGCAAAATCTCCAGTCGTCCGCTGAGAATGATCAAAATCACTTTCTTTTTGAAAAAGATCGCCTGTAAATAATTTTATTAATGTTAAAATTGATAATTGTTCTAGTAGAGATGATCTATTTACAATTGGGGCTTGCTGGATAGCACCTTACTTTAGGCACTAGTGTAAAATTAATCAGGTCCTAATTTTTTAATTCATTACGTACTTTTCGTTGTTTCAAATTTGTTCTTCTCTAAAATTGGTGCCGTTTCGCTTTTTAGAGTAAGTTTCAAGTCTTGCATTTTTTTTACGTCACAATGCTCATGATTGTCCCGTAGAGTATTGGAAACCAATTTATAAGATGACACTCCTAATCGAGTATCATGAGAGACTCGTAGTGTTGTCGTTTCGGTAACTTCTTTCACTATCTTTCCAGTTTTTTCCTAACAAAAAACCCAAATTCATTCATTATCATTGTATAAACTATAAATATGATGCGGTTTAGATGGTATCACGTAAATTTAACGAATTTTTAAGTTTCCGAATTTAAAAATTATCGAAATTTAAAGTTCCCAAAGTTGAAAATTTTAAGGAATTATATACTTTTATAATTTTCGTAAAATTAATTTTTCCACTATAACTTCTCAAATATTGAAAATTTAAAGCTGGTGTAAGGGAATTTAAGATTCCTTTCATCGAGATGAATCGATTCACTTATATAATTAATGCATTTCAATAAAAAATAAGGAAGTTATGTTTATTTATAATTTTGAAAGTTAATTTTTCGCTCTATGTTTTCAAATAATCAACATTTTGAGTTGAAAATAATTTCCAAAGTAGAAAACTTCCCCAAAAAAAAATAATAATGCCGTTTAAATTCCCGAAATTGAAAGTTATTGAAATTTAAAATTCCTGAAATAATAAAATTCCCGAAACTTTTGTTTAAATTGACTTGAAGTTTCAGATGTCTAGTCTCACGATTTTTTTACATTTATTAGAATAATAATAATAATAAAAGAAGTTTCCACTGTTCTCAAAACCCAAAATTTTTATTTAGCAATTTTCGAGAATTTAGAGGAATTTTAAAGAGGATTTAAAGAATTGCAAAAGATTTTTATTATTTTTAAGAAATTTCAAGAGATTTATAGCAATTTTAAGGAATTTCAAGGGATGCTAAGACATGTTGATTGATTTTATGTATTTAAAGGGATTTTTAAGGAATTTTCAGAGATTTGAAGATATTTGAAGATATTCACAGATTTAAATTTTTTTAAATAATTTACAAGTAATTTTAAAGGATTTCACTTGATTTACTCCTCCACATTACAATAAATTCCTGAAAATTTCTTAAAATCACTTAAAATACCTCAAAATTTTTAACATTCCTGGAAATTTTTAAAAAATTGTAAAAACCTCTTGAATATCCCTGAAATTACATGTAGATTCCTAAAATTGTTTAAAATACGTTCTCAAAACTAGTTCAAACTTTTTAAAATAAATTTTAAACAAAAACAGGAAATTTTAATTTCAGAAAGGTTTAACTTCGAGAATTTCAGAATGTCGGGAATTAAAAACGATGATTTTCAATTTCAATAAATTCACGTGATCCCACTTAAAGTTCTCCAGTAGAAAAAGTCGTTATTTGTAGACCATTGCATTTTCGCGATTATTTCTTCATTAAATCGTTTTTCATTCTGTTATTCTGTTATTATTTGGATATATGGATGGAATGGTTTAAAGCTTCTCATTCAGTTAAGTAGCGCTTAGTTAGGTTACTAACGGATGGATGGGTGCCGTCATACTAAATTACTAAATACATAAATAAGTTTGAATCGTTAGAATTACCTAATATGTTCCTTTAAAATTTCTTCCTAAAACTTTACTAGACAATTTTTTTTGATAAATTTTAAAGAAAAACGGGAAATTTCAATTTCGGGAATTTCATAATGTCCGGAATTAAAAATTTCGATGATTTTCAATTTCGGTAAATTTACGTGACTCCATCAGATAGAATTTCAATGTCAGGTTGTTTTTTGCAGTTCAAGGTTCAGCATTCTTACCTCAATGAACCTTTGAATCGATACGGCTCGATCACACTCCGTCGCTTCTTGTTTCGCAGGACCTGTCACTGCAGATTTTATAGCTATTGGTTTAATAATCGCTGGTTCACTTTTCTGTGCTGATAGTGTCGGTATGACATATTCAACTGGTGATGAATCGATGCCCATATTCTTGCTAAAATAATCATTCAATTAATAATATTCTTCACCAGAATTTCTTTAATTTATCTCTCCTTAAATAATTTATTTTAATAAGATGAAATATTATCTTCAAAAATGCAAATTTATAATCTATAATTTAAATAAAATTTAACTTTTAAACATTTAGTTCTGGCCTCTTAAAATTACACTCACCTCGTCAATGCATTGAATGCGTCTTCATATTCTGAACACGTCAAGATTGATCCGCTTCTAGATCGAAGAACTGGAGTGGTTGAACACTCTGTTGCTGTCACGTATTCATCAACATTGGAATCTTCAACATTGTCCATCAATTTCTTAGCATCTGTACTCTGGAACACAAAAAAAAGTACATAGAATGCATCTTTCAATTGGGTTGAATAAGTTTCAGACGTCTGAAACACTGAGCGAAGGATGAATCGAGTAATCGCCTCAATTATCGTGGCTAGCTCCCCAACCAGTGTAGTGCTCGCCCCAATGTGCCGCACCTGAACAGTTGCGGCGCCTACTCGAATCATCTCTGGCACAACTATCAAAATAATAACGTAATCTTTTGATTTTTTCTGCGCCGGTTTATAACGTGAACGTGAATTACAGTGAATTGCTCTTGGGAATGTTGACATAATAATAAGGACTTTTTAAATTGAAAATGTAGTTGTAGAAATATATTATTGTACAATAATTTAATTATATAGAAATAGAAAAGATATCATTTTCGAAATTTCAGTTTGTTATTATTTGCTATTATTTTGATAGTTGCGCCAGAGATGGTCCTCGGAATTTCAAATTGTGGTGAATATGCACATTGAGGCGAGCACCACACTGTTTGGGGAGCTAGCCACGATGATTGAGGCGATTACCCGATTCATTGTGGAGAAAACGAAAAAAAGTACAAGCACCCCAATCAGTGTGGTGCCGCCCGCCACAGTCAGTCGGGTATCCTTCGCTCAGTGTAGTCTGACAAATTTATTATATTTTATTTTATTTTTACATTTACTTGATTAAGAATATCAAATTTCTCTTATTTTAATTTACTAAAAAGAATTTACCTGACGTTGTTGGGGATTTTAAGAGATTTCAAGGGATTTTAAAAGTATTTTAAGGGATAAACAAACTTTGAGGGATTTAAAAAATGGTTAAAAGATTCTAAAAGATTTTATTTCATTTTAGTCTTTCATGAATTTTGAAAATTCCTCAAAAAAGTTATAAAAGGATTTTCCAGTCATTTTTATCGATTTCACTTAGATTTTGAGAGGTTTTAAGTTTTTATAGGGAATTTAATTGAATTTCGAAAGAATTCAAAAGATTTTCAACTAACAAGTCATTTAAAGTCATTTTAATAAAGTCAAAGGAATTTCGAAATATTTTTAACAATTTCAGGATATTTTTAATTATTTTAAGAACTGAAAAAAAAAAAAAATTAAAAAGATTTCAAGGGATTTAAAAAAATGTTCTGGCTACTTAAAATGTGCGCCTTTAAAAAGGTAACAAAAATAAGATTAAAAATTTAAAATAAAATTTAATTTAAAAAGTTCTAAAACTTTAAAAATTTTAGGAAATCTTTTTAAAATCTTTAAAATCTCTTGAAATCACTTGAAATTTTACAAAATCTCTTAAAATCCCGAGCAACGCCAAATATAAATTTCCACTAATAAATAACAAATTTTTGATTTTGGAAACTATGTGAAAATCTTATTGTCGATATTTTTATTGCAATATATCTAGAAAAAAATCGTCAGTGAAACTTGAACCAAATCATTTTTCATAAATTTTTAACTCTGAATATGTAGCACCGCTATATTTTCTTGAATGAGCAAACAACAGCAAATATTTATTATACAAGAATTCGTTATCCAATAAATCTGAATTCACTCGACTTGCCACACCCTGCATATAAATTCTGCAGTAGAAAATCTTCACCAACCTCAATAACATTCTCTTTTCTTTCTTCCTTTTTCATCATCTCAGCGGTTGACGAAACCAGACGCGGGGAGCTCAAGCGACTTGAACTGTCACCAACAAACTTGTCATCCGGCTTTATTAAATCACTATCCTCAAGATTGTCTGGACTGCCTCGATTTCTCGCCCCAGCCTCGCTGAGTTTTGCGTCCAATTTTTCCGCGAGCTTCGTAACTTCCAGCAATTTATTTGAAATTGACTCTATCGCTGATAAATTTCCACTCTCGTCCGGCGACTTTCTCTCCAAATCGGACATCCTGGGAAAAATTACTTTCGTTTAGACCATTAATTGAAGAATTGCCCCCTTTTGTATCCCGCTTCTTTCTAGACTAGAAGAAAGAAGTGGGGTGTAGACAAATCGCGGGAATTACATAAGGTAGTGACAGTCGGAGTCTGACAGCGCGAAAGAAGTGAAAAGGTAGGTCGCTGGTCTAATTTCGTTGGAACGTCATTGCCATCAGTGCATGCGCGCAAAGACTGCAAGGGAATGAAAGCAGGGAAGGTTATTTTCACACTCTTCGTTTTTGCTACTGGATAAACTCAAAACAGTTCGTTGCTTCTTGGATATTGAGAACAACTTCGTATAAAAATTGCGTCAATAAACAGAAACTTACACGAATGAAAACGTGATCCCAAAACTTATATCTCTCGGAGTCAGCTGGATACAAAGGCAAGAGGCTTGTCAAATTTTAATCGATGCAATATTTGAATTTTTACTTTATTTAACAGATTTTAGAAACTTTCCAAGGATTTCGAAAGATTATAAATAATTTTCAGGCATTCTTTGAGATTCTCTAGGTTTCTAATCATTTCAAGACATTGTCAATAGTTTTAAAGGATTTTAAAAAGTTTTCATGAAATTTTAAGAGATTTTTAAGGAAGTTTAGGGAATTCAATTTTACGATTGTAACAATTTAAAGAAATTTTGATTATTTTTAAAGGATTTCACAAAATTTTTATGATTTATTATGATAAAAATGGTGTTTTTTAAAAAGGGTATTTCAGAAAATGGGTATTTTTTTGTGATTTTGTCCTATTTTGGGCTTGAGAGCCGTAAAGGAGGTTTTTTTTGGTGAATTTGGCCTGTTTTCGGCTGGAGGAAAATAAAGGGAGAGTTTTTTTTGGTGACTTTTGTCTGTTTTGGGCTGGAGGGCCGTAAAGGGGGTATTTTTTTGGTGATGTTGGCCTGTTCTCGACTGGAGAGTCGTAAATGTATAAAAGATTTGGCATAAGTTCCAGGTATTTTAAGAGGTTTGCAGGAATTTTAAGCAGTCTTTACGTATTTTAAGGGATTTAAAAGTTTTTCGTGAAACTATAAAGGATTTTAAGAGATTTTAAGAAATTAAAAACGATTATTTAAAATTTCAGTAAATTCACGTGATCCCACTTAAAGTTCTTCAGTAGAGAAAGTCGTTATTTGTAGACCATTGCATTTTCGTCAATATTTCTTCATTAAATCGCTTTTCATTCTGTTATGTATCCGCATGGATATATGGAATGATTTAAAACTTCTCATTCGATTACCGAAGTTAAGCAGCGCTTATTAGTTCGGTTACTTACGGATGGATGCCGTCATACTAAATAATTTGGTTTTTAAAACATTACATCGAAATTTTTAAAATAAATTTTAAACAAAACCGGGTAATTCCAATTTCGGAAAGGCATAATTTCGGGAATTTTATAATGTCCGGAATTAAAAATTTCGATGATTTTCATTTTCGGTAAATTCACGTGATCCCATAATGATAGTGTGGAATTTTAAAGGAATTCACAAAAATTTTATGATTTATAAAAGATTTTGTAGAAGTTAAGGGAATTTCAAGAGGCTTTTAAAAATTTTAAGTAATTCTTGATTTTTAAGAAATCTTGTGAGATTTTTTATTTCAAGACTTTTTCTTTAGTGGTTTTAATGCTCTTTTTAGATAATTTTAAAGAATTTAACGAGATTTTTATGATTTGTAAAAAATTTCGTAAAATAATTTTTAAAGATTTCATGGAATTTTAAGATATTTAAAAATGTTTATAGGAATTTCAGAAGATTTCAGCTTGTAAAAATTTTAGGATATTCTGATTGTTTTAATGTGATTTTAAGAAATTTAAATGTTCCTCATGGAACTTTAAAGGATTTCATAAAATTTTTTTGATTTATAAAAGATTTTGCAGAAATTAAAGGAATTTTAATATGTTTTCAAGAATTTGAAGTAATCTTTAGTCTTTCGTGGAAAGACTAAAAGATTTTAAGAAATTTGTGAAATTTTTAAGTAATTTTCATATTTTAAAAATAATTTTAGGGAATTTTAATAGCCATCATAGAATTAAAAAAATTTCAAGTTATTTTCGATTTTTTAAAATTTTGTGACATTTTTTACTTCAAGAGATTTTCCGTAGAGGTTTTAAAACACTTTTCAGATAATTTTAAAGAATTTCACGAGATTTTTATGATTTGTAAAAGATTTCGTAAAATAATTGTAAAGGCTTTCATTGAATTTTAAATATTATATAGTGGAATTTAAAGATATTTAAAGATGTTTCTATGGATTTCAAAGGATTTCAGCGAATTTTAAGGGGTTTCTCTAGGTAAGAGACTTCAATAGGTTTTCAACAATTTTAAGAGATTTTGACGCTTTTCAAAAGATATTAAAGTTTCTCGTGAAATTAAAAAATGTTTCAAAAGATTCGAAAAATATTTTATGGAACTTTGAATGATTACAGGAAATTTTAAGCGATTTTGAGGAGTTTCAAAGATTTTGAAGTTTTTCATGAAATTAAAAGTATTTGAAATGATTTTGAGAAACTTTAAAAAGATTAGTGAAAGCAGAAGGGCGTTCATGAAATATTAACTTTGAAGGGATTTCATGGAATTTAAAAATATTTCTATAGGAATTTCAAGAAATTTAAATTTTAGGAGATTTCTAAGGTTGTAAATTTTAGAGATTTTTACGAATTTTAATTGATTTGAAGCGATTTTTCATTTAAAAGATATATGTGATATACGAAATTAAAAAAAAATTTCAATAGTATATTATCATTGAAAATTCGTGCGCTTAATACTTTATTGTCAGGAAAGTCTGAAAGTCAGTGAAATATCAGGGAATTTGATAAATTGAATCTTGTGGCCACCCTGAATGTCTTCTCTTCGCATTTATATATTATGTTTTACTAGTTTTATACCCTTTCTTCATTCATTAATTTCAAACATTTAAAAAATGCAATTAAATGTAATATTGTTTATAACTTTATAGTTTATACGAAGGAAGGTAGAACCATGTCACCTATTTGCTGCATATAGCTTTAATTCCAGACTGTCAGTGACGCAAGCGCATAAATGCACGTCACGTTCTTGATCCGCCTCCCACCCAATCTGATTTAAACTGCAGATCAACCCCACCCCACCTCTATATCTTGAGTCTAAACACGCCACCAATGCAAAGCTTTGATAAACGGATAATAAAAGATTCATCGCAAGAGGTAGAATCAAGTAAAGGGTGATTTAAAACCGAAATAGGTTTCAATAGGTCGACGATAGATAAATGAAATTTTAACTCGAGACTGCTGAACTACTCAACACCTAGACTGAAATAAGTCAAAATAAAAATAAATAATCATCTTTACCTCAAAGGTTCTTTTAACCTTGTTCTCAACAGCCTTCCCAGTCTCACCATTCGACCAACTTCCGGTAGAAGTTTTTCTCTCTTTCCCAGAACTTCCCTGATTTCTACTTTCGGACAGGGTTCAATTTCTGGCGAACCAGTTTCTATTTTTGACTTCCGCTTTGCTTGTATCTTTTCAACAATTTCAATCAGCTCCGTCAATTGCTTGCAATGCTGGAATAACAATTTTGTTCATTTTATCGGAATGTAACAGTAATAATAAAAATATTGCACCAAGTTACAGAATTTATAAAATATTCCATCAAATCTTTTAAAATATCTTGAAATTTTTCTAATCAATTCTTTTTAAATCTTTTTGAATTCACTTTATATCCTTAAAATTATTCACTCACATCGAGAGTTTCAATTTTTATATAAGCAATTTTTATGACAGGATTGTTTTTCAGACTAAAATCAGTTTATTGAAGATTAAGTTATTTTAACATAAGATTTTACAAAATTATCATAAACATACACTATTGACAATATAATTTATAGTCAATATAATTGACATTCTGGTCTATTAAATTCGCTTTATCTGTATATTATCTGAGTATTTGGGGCTGATACTCACATCGTCAACATTTCTGTGAAAAACGGCACAAACCCTCAATCTCGTCAATTGCTCTTGTCCAACCGAGTGAAGCTGTCTCCAGGCTTGTCGCAATCTACCTGATAGATCGGTATTTTCCTCCAGTGGTAATTTGCAAGAGAGCCTAAGGACTCGAGCTCCGTTTATCAACTGGCATCCATACTCGAACGTGCCCTAATTTAAACGAACCGTTAACTAAATTATTAAGCTATGCCTTCGTAATTACAAATTAGCCTTATTATTTACCTTCGCTGTTTCCTGAAAGGATTGATGCTCTTCCTTCTGAGACTGAATTTCGTTCATATTGCAGCCAATCTCAACATGACTTCCAAGAAGTACATCGAACAAGTCGTCTAACCAATGCACTGCCTGCATAAAAAATTATGTTATACTTGTACCTGTTTATGTTTCATCTTTTATTTTTAATACACTAGTAAACCAACACGCGCGCTACGCGAACATTTATATAGAATATTATACAATAGAATAGGATAGGATAGGATACGGTTTATTTATATAGATATTTTTATTTTCTGCCCTATTTTACTTTCGGTACTACTTTTGCTTTACTTTCGTTCCTGTACTGTAAAGGGCTCCTTTCGAGACGCATAACAGACACCGAACATCGATGTTTCGTAACACGTGTCATGAAAAAAAAATTTCAACTAGTTCTGAGAACGTATTTTAAACAACAATCTTGGGAATTAGATTTGATTTTGAGATTTATTATTTATTTAATATGACGGCATTCATCCGTAAGTAACCGAACTAATAAGCGCTGCTTAACTTCGGTAATCGAATGAGAAGCTTTAAACTATTCCATATATCCAAGCGGACACATAACAGAATGAAAAGCGATTTAATGAAGAAATAATCGCAAAAATGCAATGGTCTACAAATAACGACTTTCTCTACTGTGGAGAACTTTAAGTGGGATCACGTGAATTTACTGAAACTGAGAATGATCGTTTTTAATTCCCGGCATAATGAAATTCCGAAGTTAAACCTTTTTTATACAAAAACTATTGGAATTATAAATTATAATAGTTCTGCCTGTAATTCCAGGAAAATTTAAGAGATTTTAAATATTTTTAAAAGATTTCCAGAAATATTAAAAATTTTGAGGTATTTTAAGTGATTTTATAGGATTTTAATATCTGTATATTTTTTTGAATTTCAAAAAAAATTTTAAACAATTTTGCTTCCTCATAGAGGAAGCTTTGTAGTGATGACAAAATCCAGTTTCCTAAGAAAGATTTTTTAAAATATATTTCAAGGGCATTATATCTAAATATAAAAAAAATGTCCGGATGTATGGATGTGTGAAGATTCCTTTCATCGAGACGAATCGATTGACCTATACGATTAATGCATTTCATTAAAAAATAAGGGTGTTATGGATAATTGTATTTTTTTAAATTAATTTTTCGAATATAACTTCTCAAATAATCAAAATTTAAATTTGGTGTAAGAGAACTAAAGATTCCTTAAGTCCAGATGAATCGATTGACATCTAAGATTAATTCATTTCATTGAAAAATAAAAAAGTTATGCTTTATTGGAATTTTCGAAAATGAGATTTTTTGAATATAACTTCTCAAATAATCAAAATTTAATACTGATGTCAGGCCCGGCAGATAATATGTGTATAGTGGGTAGTAATACACACACGGATTTAGAATCATTGTTAAATAGATTCATTTCTATGAATGCAAAGCGTAGCGCAGTTTTTGCATTGCGCAATATCAACGATAATTTTTTTACCCCTGTGAAATTCACTTCTCTATAAGTTTTTCTGTGTTTTATTTAATTCAAATCTTTTTTATTTTTTATTTTTCGCTCTATATTTTAAGCAAATCATATTTTCTTACAGGAAGCAAAGTGCTCATTAAATGAGTACAAAAGTTGATACAACTTGATAGCTAGTTGTTAAGTTATTAAAAGATTTTAACGAGATTTCTAATAATTTTAATTTTATAGATTTTAAAAGACGTAAAGGGACTTTAAATGTTATCGTGGAATTTCAAGAATTTCAAGAAGTTTCTGGGAACTTTTAGAGGTTTTCACGAATTTTAAAAGATTTCAAGAGACAGAAAAACACTTGTCTCATTGTGAGAGAAAGATTTAACTGTGAGATTTTAATAAGTTTTAAAATATTTTACGAGGTTTAAAGGATTCTTTAAAGTAAATTTATTGAGGGATTTCAAAAGAATTTCTATACATATATGATTTTAAAAATATTTTCGTGGAATGTTTAGGGATTTCATGAAATTTTATAAAACTAAGGATTTTAAGAGATTTCAAATGTTAAAAAATTCCAAGAGGTTTTCAGTAATTTTTAGTTAAGAGATTCTTTCGAATTTTAACTTGGGTTTCAAGACATTTATGACTTTAATGGTTATTGTTGATTTTTAAGGGATTTCAAGAGGTTTCTGGGAGTTTTAAGAAATCCTAACGAATTTTAAGATAGAAAAATAAAACTAATATAAAAGAATATGATACCTGATCTGCGTCTCTTTCATAAGTATGTATCAATCCAATTTGTTTTAAGGTCAATTTCTGCAACTCGACACTGTCATTGAAAATATTCTTTCGAGCATTTGTCGCATCCAATATATCTCGAACGTTGATGATATCTTCTTCATAATCAACATGAACATCTCGACACAGGGCATCTTTCACCGGCATCGAGAGAATATCCGACAACTTTTCACCTTCCTTCACTAAATCCTTTTCAAGAGTTTCTGAAATTTGATTTACTTCTGGATTAACTTTCAAAAGACTTAATTCTAAAGAGAAAGTATCTTCTCACCTAACATGGATTGACTTTTTTCAAGTTTTCGCAACTTGTCTTCTGCTTGCGAATAATCGTGTGATCTATTACCCATAATTAACTTATCAAAGACTTCACTCGTTTTATCAAAGTACTGTAAAAATAAAAAATACAAGTCAAAATCAAAGTACAAATCAGTGTACAAATGAAAATACATATTAAAAGAATGAGATAAACCTACCTCAGAAACGAGTCTAAAAAATCTTTGGGAAGTGATAAGAACGTTTCTCCGTCTTTCTAATCTAGTGGCAAAGCTCCTACATACAAAATCCATAAAATCTCTTTGGGATTTGAGATCATCGGATATACACCCATTTGGTACATTATCTATTCTGTGAAGGAGTTCTGCATAGCGACCGTACGTGTCCTACAAAAATTAACTGTATTTTAAAATTTTTCAACTTAAAATCTGGTGTCGGATTCAGGGATAATGTTACTTTAACTTACCCTACACTCGAGTTCTAGCTTCTCATGTTCTCTCCTTAATTCTTCAGAGGAAGCCACGTCAAATCCAATGTGGTAACGTAAATTGAGCATAGAATCCGCTGGACCTAAGATCCAACTTGTGACTTTGGACACACCTTCCTCCAAGTTCTTAATTTCTCTAACTGTATCTAAATTTCGCTCCATCTCCGTCCAAGCATTCTCAACTTCTACCTGAAGTCAATTATAACTTTATTCCAAGGGATTCCATTTGATTTTATTGAATTTCAAGGAGTTTCCAGAGATTTAAAGATATTTCAATTGATTTGAATTATTTAAAAATTATTTTATTGCACATACTTGCTTGAGCTCGATGGAATCTAAGATTTTGTGAATTCCTTGTACTGCGTCCAAAACATCCTGAGCCGAATCTCTACTCATACTGCTAACTAAAGAGCGGCCTAAAAACGTGTAACAATCAAATTTTATATCAATTGTCAATTCTTTAAGATGAAATTGGGTTGAAGTTTCAGACGTCTAGTCTGACGATTTTCTATGCATTTATTGGAATAATAACAAAAAAAGGTTTTTCACTGTTTCCAAAACTGAAAATTTTTATTTATTAACTAGGAGCAATTGTAGAGAATTTAGAGGAATTTGCAAAAGATTTTTAATAATTTTAAGGACTTTCAAGGAATTTCATAAGATTTCAAACATTATAAAAGGATTTCAAGAGATTTATAGTAATTTTAAGGAATTTCAAGGCATTTTTCAAAGAGTTGAAAAGAGTTATCAATAGATTTTTTTAGAGATTTCACAAAATTTTAGGATGTTTTCAAGAATTTTAAGAAATCTTTAGTCTTTCGTGGAATTCTAACATATTTTAAGAAGCTTGGACAAATTTTAAGTAAGTTTGATATTTTAAAAATAATTTGAAGGAACTTCAATAGCCCTCATAGAATAAAAAATATTTCGTCATTTTTGATTTCAGTGAATTTTAACGGATTTCACTACGTAAAGGGATTTCAATAGGTTTCCAATAATTTTAATTTTAATAGACGTCTGAAACTTCAACCTAATTAAGATGTACAAAATCTTCACAAACCTGTATGAAGAACTCGACGAGCAGCAAATGTGACTTCGGTACCAATTTCCCAAAAAGAAGAAAGATCATCTTTGGATTCCCTAGATCGAATTCCCTCAAGGCTTCTTAATCTATCTCGAAGGTCTGTCATCTTTGCTATCAATTTTGAAGCGTCATTTGTATTTTCTTCGATGCGCTATTTGAAAACAAGCTTCAATTTAAGATATTCAAAAATCAGAGTCTGGCATGTTTTTAATATAATTATTACCACTCGGGCCTGAATCCAATTTGTGTGGTCGTAAGGTTTGGTGCCTCCCAGGTCGTAAGTTAACTGCGTAGGGTCGATAAAATTGTACAATCTTGATATTGGAATGTAAACTGGCTATAAAAAAAAGAATTTCATTTTAGAAACATTGAGATCTCTAGATTCTCTAGATAGAAAATTGTATTCCCTATTAATTATTTATTCTCTATCTTACCTCCCCTTCTTTATGAGATTTCGTGCAATTGTCGACTCGCTTATCCCAAAAGCCGTCAGGCCGAACCGCAATTGCAGAAGTTGCAATTTTACCCAAAAGAAGAGTTGACAATCGAATAAAAGATCTTGCAACGCGCCACACGGCATAGCGGGCATCGATAAGAAGACATAGACCATTCTGTTTGGTATCTTCACTACAATTTGAATTATTGATATAATTTATATATATATATATATATATCAGTTTTATATTACATCTAAGGCTGAAAATTATATTATACATATACCTGAAAATTGAGAGGTAATATCCGAGAAGAATTTCAAGTTTCGACTTTGTGGTAGATGGAGGATCACCAGGGGGAACATTCACCACAACCAGAGATCGTCCTTCGCGGTCTCGTCCCCCAGGAAGATAAGCCAATCCCGATTCGAGGGTCTCCAGAATATTGACCGCTTCGAACTCCGGGGTGGGCATATCTGAAGAAATCAAACTATCATATTTCTATGTCCGTGCTCATTATACCTTGCTATAATTAATTAATAATATTTTAATATTAATATTATATTAATTATATTATATTATATTATATTATATAAAGGGGGTGTTTTTTTTTTGGTGATTTGGCATAAGTTCAAGGAATTTTAGGAGGTTTTCAAGAATTTTAAGAAATCTTTACGTATTTTAAGGGATTTTAAAGTTTTTCGTGGAATTCTACAAGAATTAAAGAAACTTGTAAAAATGTTAAGTAATTTTGATATTTAAAAAATTTTGTGAGATTTTTTATTTAGAGGTCTTAATGCATTTTTTAGGGAATTTTAAAGAATTCCTCGAGATTTGTATGATCTGTAAAAGATTTCGTAAAATAATTGTTAAGTATATTTCATGGAATTTTAAATATTGTAGTGGAATTTTAAGATATTCAAAGATGTTTCTACTCTCTAAATCTGAATTAGTGAAAAGTGAGTCACTAATTTACTTTAGTGAAAAATTCTACTAATTGTTAGTTATTTTTAAGTAAAACTTTAGTGAAAAGTTGAAAACTGCGAATTGAAATAGTGAAATATAACTAATCAGTAGTAAAAATTTTCACTAAAGTAAATAAGTGGCTCACTTTTAACTAATTCAGATTTAGAGAGTAGGGATTTTAAAGTATTTCAGCGAATTTTAAGGGGTTCCACTAGGCAAGGGATTTAAATAGGATTCTAATAATTTTAAGAGATTTTGAGGGATTTTTAAACAGATTAGTGAAAACAGAAAGGATTTCGTGAAATTTTAAGAAGTTTCTATAAGAATTTCAAGAAAATTAAATTTTGAGAGATTTCCAAGGTTGTAAATTTTAGAGATTTTCAAAAATTTTAACTTATTTGAAGCGATTTTGCATTTAAACGATTAAAAATGATATTATACGAAATTAAAAAAAATTCCAATAGCATTATTATTGAAAATTTGTTTATAACTTTATACAATTAATTAGTATTATTAACACATAGTTTTGCGCAAAATAAATTACTCTTTCCCATCTATTTCTACGACGCAAAAAAAACTGGAGTTACTTGTTCCATTACTTCTCGCTTTCTTCTAATTATATTATAACATTCGATTAGAGAAACTATTTCCTGAAGTAAGTCGTAACGATTAAGGTTGACTTAAATCTCCAGAAATAATTATCGTCAACATTTCCAATGATTTCAGTAAAAATAAGATACATTTAAAACTAAAAAAGTAAGTAATTTATATAAAAGTAAATTGACAGAAGCAACTACGAAAACAGGTGGTTGTAATCCTACAATGAATGGATTATTTATGCACCCTTCCTGAATCCACCATTTCAGCTGTTCATCCTCTCATTGCATTTACAATTTTATTCATATTTTTATTTATATTTTTTCGTTAATTATGGGTTTTAAATGAAATGTTTAATATTTTTGCATGAAAATTCTGTCTCACCAATAAAGACCTTTTCTACTGGAAAAAATGCAATGTCCCACCAGTACCGGATTTTTCTACTGACTATTATATATTATATGAAAATGCAATGTCCCACCAATGCAGCTTTTTCTGCTTATCTGACATAAAATTTATGTCCCATCGAAATAACCTTTTCTACTGACCCAATAAAAAATGCAATGTCCCATCAATAATGACTTTTTCTACTAGTCATGTAGATAAATATAATATCCTATCAATTTAATTTTATAATTAATTTACAATTCATTTAGATGATTCATTTAGAATTATCCCCTGGAATAAGCTCTATTGTTAACACTTAACAAAATAAGGTCAGTCACTGAACCGAAACATGCATTTGAAAGTTCTTGTAGGCGCCAGATAATATAAGTGAAAAAGTCAATGTACCGTGAGACAACATGTGCAAATTACAAGCGATTACAGGTAGTAACCAAATCCGTGACACTTGCGTAATCTGATAAAACTAGAATAAAATTCTCTGGATTCATTTGCAAGAAGCGGATGGTTACGAACAGTTTGTTACTCGAGCACTGGAACGACTTGGTTGCATTGCGCGTGATCGTACGAGACTAGTACTTTAAGGTAACAGCGTGACCGCTTTTCCCTCAAACCCCCTCTCGAATGTGCATAAGAGGTGTAAGTTACGGTATTTATTACTGGGCTCGGTCCTTCCATTCAACATGCTTTCTGAATATCAAGTTTAGATTTAGCAAAACCACAACCTTTGTGCATTCCAGACACTCTTACGTCTTCAATCTGACGTTCAAAATAATACTCAAAAGCTATATAAATTTGTATAAAACTAAATCACTAGCAATTTTTTTAATCCACTGAAATCTTTATAAAATATCTTCAAAATCCCCTAAAATCCTTTAAAGTTTCTATGTATAATATGAAATTCCTTAAAATCTCTTAAAATCCCGATCGCATAAATTTCAGCTCGATATTTATGTTTATCCTTAATATTGAGATTCTTAAAACTTTTTTCTTAAAATTTATATCCTCAACTCTTTAATTCAGAATATAAAATCACTAAATGACCCTTCAAAATTCTGTGACGACTGTAAAAATTTTATGATAATTCTTCTTGAGCTATTAAACTTAAAATAACTTACGGAAGAAGCAGGTAATGAAATATTCTCCAACGGTACAGAATAAATAATTAAAATCCTCGGAAGATGGAAGATGTTTGACGAGTTAATCTAAAATACGTGAGACAGATCCACGTGGGTTTCGAACCTACCTGTGACTTGTACATGGGCATCTGCACTAGGGTTGATGAAAACAACGGAACAAACAAAAAGGAACACTTATTTGGGAAAGTTTCCCAAACTTCCTCTGGGGAACGAGACTCGCGTGAAGACTGTTGATCTTCGACTGAGTCTCATCTGTGCTGCTCAATTCTGCAATCATTTTCCGTGTGGAGGCTGCGGGGAACCAGAGAATTACCTGTGGTCCATTCAGATACAACGGTATTCCGACACCAATTACTTGACGGTCTTCGAATCGTCCTTCCTCTCTTCTTCCTTCATCTCTCATACTCTCTCTCTCTCTCTCTCTCTCTCCCTATATCTTTTTCATGCTTTCCCCACTACATACAAAATTACTCCAACGAGTTCCTCTTTCGCTGCAGCTGAGTGGAAGGCGCACGGCGCACCTTAATCCTTCCACTCAAATCAAACGGGTCATCGAGCCACAATCTGTGAGTCCATAGAGCTTAACACTAGGAATTCAATTTGAATATGCGATCTCAGAATTATTATAATGAATAGAGAAATGTCAATATTCGCAATTGAGGCTTTTGATGATTTTATTATTTATTTTATTGTTTATTTATTATTATTTATTTTATTAGTATTTGGTGATTTTATTATCTTGGGATAACAGAGTGGCCACAAGATTCAATTTTTTCATTTCCCTGATAACTTTTCCTTCATTTTCAGACTTTCTCGGACAGAGAAGTATTAAAGATGCGAACAAATTTTCAATAAAAATACTATTGAAATTTTGCAAAAATTTCGTAAAATATCATTTTAAATATTTTGAAATTTAAAGTCACTTCACAACACTTAAAATTCGTAAAAATCTGTTAAATTTGCGACGAACTTGGCAATCTCTTCAAAATTGGAAATTTTTTAATATTTCATAAAAACCCTTCAATTTCCACTAAGTGTTTTAAAACTCCTAAAAATCTCTTAAAATTTCCTACAATCCTTGAAAATTATACAAAATCTTTTCAAATATCTCTTGAAATATTTCAAAATTCCAAAACGAACTTTAATATCTCTTAAAATACGTCAAAATCATTGGGCTGAAGTATCAGACGTCTAGTAAGATGAAATTTTTTTTTTTTCTTATTTTAACTCATATATATATATATATATATATATATATATATAATACAAAGAAGGTGAAAAAAAGGTTTTAGAGTATTTTAATGTGCTCTACGCAACGAAAAACTACAATTGTTCACAAAAAACAATTTTTTTTAAAACACATAATTGTATTATTAAATGTGTCGATTCTGATCCACCCCACTCGAAAGGTATTATCGAAATGTATTATAGACCATTTTGCTTCCTCATAGAGGAAGCTTTGTAGTGGTGAAAAAATCCAGTTTCATAAAAAAAGTTTTTTTGAACATATTTCAAGGCAATATATCTAATATGATGATCTGAAAAAATGTCCAGATGTGTGTGTGTGTGTGTGTGTGTGTGTGTGTGTGTGTGTGTCACGATCCAGCAATTTCTTGAAAACGCGTAGAGATAAATTGATGAAATTTTGCATAGAAAGGTATATCGAAAAAAATAAAAATGGTTTATAATACATTTCGATAATACCTTTCGACTGGAGTGGGACAGAATCGACACATTTAATAATACAATTATGTGTTTTAAAAAAATCGTTTTTTGTGAACAATTGTAGTTTTTTGTTGCGTAGAGCACATTAAAATACTCTAAAACCTTTTTTTTTTACCTTCCTTGTATTTTATATATATATATATATATATATATATGAGTTAAAATAAGAAAAAAAATCTGCCCGCTTACGCTGGCACATTCTCCTACACACGTCGCGCTTCGCGCTCCGTGTTGCGCGCTTCGCGACGCTTGCGCCCTACGGGACGCTTGCAAGCGTCGTGACGTTTGCACCTATTTGTTTTTAAATTATTACAAAATGGAATGGAATGCAAACGAAAGCTAATTTACTTAAGGTTCTATCGACCTTAAGGAGCACATTCTCATCAGGGCACTCGCGCTTCGCGCTCGGCTTTGTTTAACAATATTTTTCATGATTAAAACGAAAACTACTTATCCTGTTGAAAAATGGTTCAAGGGGAACTTGTAGATCTTTTTAAGGCCAATAATTATGTTTTTTATCATTTTCTCTGTATCTCGCGTTATTTGACTCAAAATTTGAATTTTAGATTTTTTAAGAAAATTCAAAAAGTTATTATACCTATCCTATAGAGTGTTCAAAAAGAAACATTTTTCATCTTTAGACTTTTTTTCATATCGTGCGTTGTTTGGCTTCTAATTCAAGTTTTATTTCATTTTTTTGGATTTTCAAAATGTTATGTCTTTCATTTTTTTTTTTTATCCAAAAAAGTCATTAAGAAAAATTGTTCGTCTTTTTGAGTACTACGAACATCCTTCATTAGAATTTTTAAATTAAAAAAAAAAGTTGTTTCAAAAATTTTCAAAATGCTCCCACTTTTTGAATTTTTATCCAAAATGGCTGGCCAAGGAACTTGACCTTCATTTTGGGACACTAAAAGAGTATACCAAAGGATAATCCAATCGGTCAATTCTTTCGAAAGTTATCGTACTAACAAACTAAAAATCTACAGACACACAGCAGACAGACAGACAGACACATTCGTAAAAACATGTTTTTCGGGTTCAGGGGGTCCCAAAACGTGGACATTTGATGAAAACTGGGGGGGTCAAATTTTACACAAATCTAATATATTCTCTCTAATGAGAATGTAAAAAAAAAATTTCATCTTACTAGACGTCTGATACTTCAGTCCAATGTCAAAATCTCTTAAAATTATTGGCAACTAATTAAAATCCATTAAAATTCGCTTAAATATTTTTAAATTCCTAGAAACGTCTTTAAATTTCTTAAAATTTCACTACAATATTTAAAATCCCATCAAATGGCGTAAATTCTTTAAAACCGATTAAAATTCCATGAAATCCTTTACAATTCCACAAAATCTTTTATGAATTATAGAAATCTCGTGAAATCCTTTAAAATTCAATAAGGAACTTTTTGAAATTGTCTATAATACATTACAATTTCTAAATAAAAATTTTTGGATACAAAAACCTCACAAAATCCTTGAAAAATAAAAATAATTTTTGAAATTTTTTTTTATTACACAAAAAATATTTAATTCGTTACAACCATACTCATCGTTTACTATCGTTAAAAATCATTAAGATCATCCCTGAGCTTGCACTCTGCAGTCAGATTGCAGAGAGCGTTTAAACATACATCTTTTAGCAACTTTAAAAGTTCCTTATTTCAAATGTAGAAATATGGAAATTAGAGCGCAATCTCTAATTGTGACTGAGGTTTTCAATTTCAAAAATAAAGTGCTTCCTCATTTGAAAATGAACGGTGATTTAATTAAATTCTAATCTTTATTAAAAACTCTTCTTTAGCTAATATCAGGGTAGCTACATGTCAGGGAAATGTGAGAAGTTGTCAGGGAAAATTTCTCCCATGTTATTTTTGTCATGTTACATATATAACTTTTACAGTTTATTTAACAAATTTTAGAAACTATCTAAGGGGTTCGAAGGATTATAAATAATTTCCAGGTATCTATTCTTTGAGATTTTCTAGATTTCTAATAATTTCAAGACATTTTTGATCATTTTAAACGATTTAATTTAAAGGAATTTAAAGTGATTATAAAAGATTTGTATAATATGTGAAAGGTTTAGTTGAATTTTAAAAGGACTGCTTGAAATTTTTATGACTTTCAAAAAATTTTGCCGAATTTTATCCTAAAATAGATATAGATATCCTAAAATATCTAAATAAATAAACAGGAGGTTCTCTCTCCCTATTATCCTATTGTATTCTATCGTATTCTGTCGTATTTTATTCTATCGTATGGGGTACGATAGGATACAATAGGATACGATAGAATACAATAGGATATAATACGATAGGATAGAATACAAAAGGAGTGAGTGGGAGGAGGAGAGAGAGAGTATTTCTCGAACACGCTTACTTAAAATTAAAAATTAAAATCTTAAAATCTTTAATTATTTCATGAAAAACTTTTAAATCTTTTAAAATAAGTAAAAATCTCTTAAATTTTTATAAAATACCATAAAATCGTTTAAGAATCATAAAAATCTCATGAAATCCTTTAAAATTGCACAAGGAAGTTTAAAATTCCTGAAAATTCTTTGAATTGCCTAAACATTCTTCAAAATCTCTTAAAATTTCATGAAGTCCTTTAAAATTCCACTAAATCTTTTAAATACTATACAAATCTCTTGTAATCCCTTTAAATTCCCAGAAACCTCTTAAAATAATTTAAAATTATTGAAAATCTCTTCATATCGTTAGAAATCTAATTAGAATCTAAAATCTAAAATTAGAATGTCAAAGAATGCCTGGAAATTTTTTATAATCCTTCTAAATACTTGGAAAGTTTCTGAAATCTGTTAAATAAACTATAAAATGTGTATACACAATACGAAAAAAAAACACGTAGTTAGCATAAATGTCAATTTCTATTTTCTCTAACAACTACTCGCACTTCCCTGACATTTTCCATTTGTATTAAAATTCAAGAAGTTAATTTCTTCTAAAATTTATAGAAAAAGGTAGAAGATATAAATAAATCTCTATATAACTCGAGATATAAGAATTCAATTAATTAAGTCATATTCGATTCAATTAATCAAATTCTTACTAATTCAGATTGAGGGAGTAGAATGCCCTTAGGATTAAATTAAGTTTTATCGAGAAATCTTCCTTTTCGAGAATATGATGTAAGAACTGGAATTAGGAAGCTGATTAAATTACATCATACAGGTGCAGTGATCGTTGTTCTTGCGTGTTCCCTGTAGTTTTCAAGGTCACTGACCGTTGGTGACCAAGGGACTGAAGAGGAAGAGAGGATCAAAAAAGAAAGAATGGAAGAACAAGTAGGGGAATAAGCTACTGAGAAAGGAATGAAGGAAGAAGAACGACGAAAGAGGGAGAAAACTAAAAAGTTAAAGAAATGTGGTAGATGCTTCCTTCAGGATGTTTTATTGCTCGCAGTTAAACTGCGTGCTTGTACTGTAAGAATAATGTGAGAGTAACAGTGCTCTAAGATTTTTTTTGTTCACAGTCTTCTGTAGGATTCAACTTCTATGAATATTTACATTTTTCTCTGAAAGGTAAAATGAAGATTCGCGAAGAATATGCAAGAAAATTTTTAGCGGTTAATACATATGTGAATGAACTTGTAAAAAGAAATCGTCTTTTAAAGATAAATTTAGGAAATCCTCTAAAATAAGTCACAAATGTTAAAAATAATTATAGTTTTAACAGCTGCTGAAAAAAAAGAGGTGAAAAAGTAAGGACTCTTGTTTTAACAGGGACGAGAAATTTATTTCGAGTAACGATCATGCACTTAATTAATCGGCGAATAAATATACTGTATAAATCAGAGGTACGTGTTTCACTTAAATAACAACTAAATATTACCTATTCTCTGTAAGTCGTAATTGAGAAAAAAAAAATCGTTAAAATCGCAGATACTAAAACTTATGCTTCATTTTCAAAATTGTCATCGAAGCGCATTGATAAAATGGAGCGTGCATCGCACCTTTGCCTTAAAAACTGTACGTGTCGAAATTTAAAAAATAGCTATAAACTTCACTCCAGCATTTTTGTACACAAATTTCTATTTTACATACACACTAAATTTGGATTTGAAACGTAATCACTCGGTATTGTTACGCTCAGCACACCGAGATATTTAATTCATTATATATTATATGTAATTCGTGTACGGCATGTCAATTGCTAAATGTCGCATAATATTAAGAATCGGCTATAAAACGGCGTTTATTTAAACTCACTTGTTCCAAAAGGCGAAAGCTTTTTGAATTCTTTCGGTTTGAGTTTTCGTTCTCGTTGCCGGAAGCGTTGATGAAATTCGGCGAACAAGAACGGGTTTTTCTTCTACTACTTTTCCAGCAGAAGTTTCTGCTTCCTTCTTTTCGAACATTTTTGCCGTTCGGCTTACTTTGCCGGTGTGAAGATAATTTCGACCTTGACTGGATTGTATTATCCGTGTGCTCTCACCATCGTCAGCTGAAAAATAGATATTAATGACATTATAAAAGGAAGTGTTAATTTTCGGATCGGATGTCTTTGACTAAAAATAGCAACTTGAATTGCTATTGAATTAGTATTTGAATTAGTAAGAAACAACTATTAATTAGTAGTATTTACCGAATTCAAATTGAGAGAGTAATAAAGCAAAATACACACCTTCGTGCAAAGGGTTAGAATCACGCACGAAATTACAAACTCCATTTTTGTATCCATTATCTTCAGAAGGACCAGTTGCAATTTGTTCTTGTTCTCCTGATGCAAGATTTGTATTATCTTCAGTCTCGATCGAAACCTTTGAAGTATCCAGATCTAAATTATTATCACATTCTTGAGTCGTTGATGAGAATTCAGGTTCTTGAAAGTTAACAGAAAGTCTAATTTGACTGATTTTAGTAAATTTATATTTTTTCGTAGTCGAATCTTCATCATCATTTCTTTTTATTAGAGATTCTAAAGCCAAAGGTTCAACTGACAAATCAGTTTCTTCACCAGTTACCGCAGGAAGAACTTCTATAGTTTTTTCTGGATATGTTTCATCAATCAAAGTTACTTCTGAGGAGATTTCTTTCGGTTGTTCAGAAGTTTCATCAACAGTTGCGACTTCTAAATTATCCTCTTTTCGATCTGCAGCTTCTTCTTCAAAATTACTAGGAAGTCCATCAACTGGAGTGATTTCATCAAACGAATTTTCACGTGTACTAGAATTCTGTTCATCTTGAGAACTGTCGAAAGATGGTGTTTCTCTTAAAACAGGGGATGAAGCTGATGATGACGAAGGACTTCGCCTACTATTTGCAGATTTTGTCATCCTTCCAAGAGCGCGTAAAGCGTTTCCTGTTTTCTGTTAGAACAAACGCAAGCGAAACTCAAAAATATTAATCTGCACATGCTTCTCAATAAAATCATAAAAACACTGTTAGCTGTTCAAATAAAAAACTGTCAAAAATAAACTGCAATCCAATTAACACTCGAAAACAGAAAAAACTGAATAATTTACTCCAGTTTTTTAAGACTCTTACCTGCCACTTTCTTCGTACAAGGAATTTCTTTAATTTTTCTGTTGATAAGGCTACTCTACTCATATTTTCTGTGTGCTGAGCTAGCCATGAATGCTCCAGGCATTCCTTCGCAGACATTCGAAATCTAAAAATATTTTTTAGTCAGAATATAATAGACTATTCACTTAATATCACTAGTTTATTTAATTCACTAGTGAATTAAATAATAATTAAATAAAAACACTTACTCTTTCCTCTTAATTAATAAACCGCCAATAAAATCTTTGGCGTCTTGAGAAATAGCATCGAAAGCTTCATCGTCGAAATCGTAATCGGCTCGTGTGATATTCGCAAAAGTTTCGGTGTCGTTATTTCCCATGAATGGAGAGAGGCCACTTAATCTGTATTTACAAAAACAAAAATTAATAAATATATAAAATCTGATGATTGAAGTTATTATATTGTACATTAAGTTACTCACAAAACGTAGCAAATTACTCCCACGCTCCACATGTCGGATTCAGTTCCTATGGGTTCGTAGCTAATAATCTCTGGAGGTATAAACTCAGGGGTACCAAAAAGTACTCTGACAGGAACATTTGGATGCAAGATTTGCGCGAGTCCAAAATCAATCAGCTTAATTGAGTGAGATGTTCTTGTTCGGCACATTATGTTCTCTGGCTATAACGCAAAATAAAAAAAAAATGAAAGACATTTATATAATTTATTTGAATTATTAAATATTAATCTCTGCAAAAATATACTCACTTTGAGATCCAAGTGAACGACACTATTTCTGTGCATATATTTAACTCCTTCACAAATCTGCCTCATAAAAAGTATGCTGTCTTTCTCAGTCAGAGTAAAGTCATCAGCAACGACTCTTTCAAAAAGTTCTCCACCTGAAATGCTGTAAAAAATAAGGGAGAATATTTGAGTTCCTATTATAAGAAAGAGCATCGAATTTTTAATTTTTTTTTAATTATCTCAAAATTTTTAAAATTAAACTTACTATTCAGTGATCATGATGGTTTCTCGGGGATTTTCGAACGCTGCAGATAGTCGAAGAAGTTTTGGATGCCTCAGCATGTTCATAATCTTCATTTCTTCATGAACTTGTTTTCTATCTGAGGCTTTGATCGTTCTCACAAACTTGGAAGCAAAAGTGGATCCAGTCGACTTTTCAACAACCCTTTTTACAATTCCATATCGACCTTTGCCCAACTCCTCATGCACATCGTATCGCTCGGCAAATAATTTTCCATCCTCGGGAGTCACTACAGTGTTCTCAATATTCTTCTCACAAAAGCCTATAAATGAAAAAAATATCCAGTCAACATTGTGCAAATATTAATATATCTCAAGTAATATTCCGGGTCCTAATACAGGGTGGTGCTCACATTTCAGAAAAATCAGGGAAATGTCTGGGAAATGCAAGTAATTGTGAGAGAAAATAGAAATTGATATTTATGTTAACTTTATGTTAAACTTTCCAAGGATTTCGAAGGATTATAACTTGGATGATTTTAGAGATATTTTAAGGAGTTATAAATATTCTCGTGGAATTTTAAAGGATTTTAAAAGGTATTAAAGTTCCTCGTGAAATTTTAAAATATTTCAAAAGATTCTGAAAATATTTTATGGAATTTTGAATGAAAATTTTTTAATATTTTGATGAATTTCAAAGATTTTGAAATTTTTCATGAATTTAAAGTATTTGAAATGATTTTGAGGTATTTAAAAAAAATACTAAAATTTTAAGAATCTTAAAAAAATATTAACGAAGGGATATCGTAGAATTTTAAGATGTTTCTAGGAGTTTCAAGAAATTTTAATAAATTTTAAGAGATTGCCAATATTGTCGTAAATTCGACAGATTTTTACGAATTTTAAGAGTTGTGAAATGATTTTAAATTTCAAAATATTTTAAATGATATTATACGAACTTTTTAAAAATTTGAATAATGTGAATAAGAACTAGAATTTTAATTAAAGAACTTCTTTAAGGGCATGTATTACTTACCCGATTCCTACCTTACCGATATTCTTTCTGTGTAACGCTACGTCTACATTTATAACGATATCAAATTGAAAATTTATAAAATTAAAGAAAATATGCTAATGTATGTTTGTCTGGTCTTAAATTTTTGTAAAAATAAAAAAAAACTATTTCAAAAAATTTTTTTTTTAAATGTCAATATTTAGGACCAGAAAAACGTACTTTAAGGCTTTAGCTTCAAATATACAAATTTTCAATGTGGTATCTCAATAAATGTAGACGTAGTGTTACAGAGAAAAAATGTCGGTAAGGTAGGGATCGGGTAAGTAATACTTGCCCTTAAAAGCACTCGAATTATTTCTGCAATTTCTCTTCTTAATTCAATTGAGTCAATTTCTACCCGAGATATTAAATTTTTTAAACATACCTTCTTCCTCTTTATTCAACATTTCATCTCTCGTTTCTTCGTCAAACTTATTCATTTTGCGGCCAACTGTGAACGGATCAGATTCTATACTAGGTTCACTCGCCCCATGAATGTTTATTGCTCTAACTCGAAATAAGTACGTTTGGTCCGATACCAGCCCGGAAACTGTATGACTGAGGGAATGGTAAGTCTCTGCAACAAGGGTCCAATTTTCTTCATCAACTTGTCGCATTTCGATGGAGTATCCTGTGAGAGCGCAGCCTCCGTCATAGGGCGGCGAACACCAGGCTACGTTTACACTTGGGCTGTCACTACCAACATTGCAGGAACTGACAATCGGAGTGCCAGCTGGTCTCTCTGGTGGACCTAAAAATAGATTACCATTTCCATACATTAAATGGAATCGAAAGTAATTTATTAACTCTCAAAAAAAAAAAGACAAAAAAAGATAGAAAAAAATATAAATATTTGGTGGAAAATAAATAATCGTACCTAGAGACCTTATAAACTACTACCTTTAAATTTATTGAGATTAAACAATTTACACCTAAGAGTTGAGTGCTTTCAGGTGAATTAACATAAAACCTTGAAACTTATCTGCTTTCAATAAATAATGCTTGTGTATTGAAGATGGTACTGTTTGTTTTTGAATTTTGATTAAGCGTTTTATTTGCTTAGGTGGTTGACCAAGGTAAAACTTGCAGCGAAACAATTCAAATGCAAAAAGCTTAAAAATAATCCCTAAAACATCTTGAGATTCTTTATAAAACTATAATGATTTAAAATCTCCTAAAATCCTTTAAAGTCTCTATGAAATTCCTTACTCTCTAATTTTTTTATGTAGTCCTCTCACTTTGAATGTGAATGTCTCTGAGAAAATAATTTGTACAAAAGTGAAGTAAACTGCATGTAAAAGTGTATTTATTTCTACGTTGATTACATTTTGAATGGTTGTTTTACATAAATATGGTGAGGAGCAGTAAACGTTTATTTGCTAAAAAACACCGAAATAATGACCTTCGAAAACATAGGTCAACTTCGAGAAGCTCCTGTATTGTCAAATTCACCTTGAAAAATTTCGAATAAATTTTCATGTATTATTCAAATCCTTAAGAAGGTATATGTTTAAAAAAAATAAAATACGTACAAATTATTTTCTCAGAGATATTCACCTTCACAGTGAGAGGACTACATGAAAAAATCAGAGAGTAGTCACTTTAAATCTCTTAAAATTCCAGATAAGGGTTATTTATTAAATTACATTAGATTCTCACACTACTACCTCACCTGTTAGGTTTTCCTTGAAACTTGGCGCACTAATCATTTAATCATTCATTTAAATTCATTTCGCGAACTATCAACAGATAAAAAAAAAAGAAGCCACTATAATAAAATAAACGAAATGAAACAAAAATAATTGATAATATACTGAAACTAAGTAAAACTATTCTTTGTCCTCAGAAAAAGTCTTGTATGCAACTGAACTTGAGAAACTTTCAAAAAGATAAAAATAAAGAAATGTTCAGAGTGAGCTTCTGAGTAGAGCTCGTCTAACAGTTAAGTCTTTGCAAGTCTTAACACACTCTGTTCTACGATGACATTGGAGCCAACATAGACCCTCTGTCTATCGCCCCTCTCGCTTCCGAAGAACTGGACCGTAGACACTTGGATTTACCTACTTAAGCTACCAATTACTAATTAATCTTAAAACCAAGTTCTTCTGAATTATTTACCTTCCACAGCTACACTTGAATATCTACAATCCTGTCCTGCAATATTTTCAACGTATACCGCGTACTTTCCCGCTTGATCGGCCGTTATGCTTTCCAAAGTAAGACTGGAGGCTCCCTTTTCGATTTTGATTCGAATGTTGTCTCCTGGAACCAATGCTCGACCCTGAAACATAAATATTTAACAAAATTACGTTTTTTCAGATTAAAACAGCCAGAACTAGAAGAAATAAACTACTGACATCATCAATTATCGAATGACTGGTTCCTCACTTAATTAGATTAATCACTCTTGTTTTTATGCCAAGCTAAAGACCAATTGTCTGAATAATACCATTTACTAGTTTTCAGACCAAGATCGCAATAATACATAAAACTTCTTAGTAACTTATTCTTCTTAGTAACCGAACACTTTCCTCACTTTAAACAGCAATACGAGTCAAGCCAGATCGAGTGTCGCGTACATAAGCCGAACAAAAGTGAACAAAAGCAAGAGTCGACCCCACGTGCTCGGAGCAAGGTCGTTTTAAAAGCCCGACTAATTCATATTTCCGACTTAAGTACCTATTGCTATTATAATTTATAATTATAACGAACCGGCACTCCGGTTCTCGAGACTCGAGCAAATCAGAAATCTGTATTATGAAAACAAGGGCGTAAATGCTGACGATTTGAAAATTCCTTCACGATAACGCATAAAGCCGGAAAGCAGAAACTATCGCACAAACTATCGGGAATGTGAAACTTGACGTTTTCTCTGCGAGATGAATCACTGACGCGTCTTATAACTATTCATATCAATTCATATGATAAAAGTTTCATTATAAATTCTGTCGTTTTTTTCTTCACTTTGAGATATTTCTAAAGATAACTTGTAGAGTGTTACTTCAGCAGATATATATATATATATATATATATATATA